>CAUYQV010052323.1:0-32844 GCA_963574575.1 Galagoides demidoff
ACAGCTTGAGGCTCTGCCTCCAAAAAAAAAAAGAATAAAGAAGAATGGACAATCACTCACAGAAATATAAGACGATGTGAAGTGAGCCAATATACAAATTATAGGTTGTATAATTGGAGAAATATATGTATAATATATATAAATAAATGTATATTTATATATTATATATTTATATATTAATAATATGTAATATACAATATTTATATATAATATATAACTATTATACTATATAATTATTATATATAACAATAATCATAATATATCATTACATATATTATATAATAATTATAATGTATGTATTATATATAAATTATATAAATATATAATTATATAAAAATTATATTATATAAGATTATATAATTATATAAAAATATATAATAATTATAATATATGTAATATATAATATATAATTATAATATAAAATATATAAATTATATAAATTATATTATATTAATTATAGAATTATATAACAATATATAGCTATTATATATGATATTATATAGATATTAATATATTATATATTTACACATAATATATAATACATATTATATAACATAATATATAATACATATTATATATTATGTGTAAATATATATTTATATATGAATATATATTAATATTTTATATATAACATATATATAATACTGGAGAAAGAAGAAAAATGAAAATGTATGGAAAATGTATTCAAGGGACTTATTGAGGCAAACTTCCTTGGTATTACCAAAGATTCAGAAATCCAGATATAAGATGGTCATCGAACACTAAGATGATTCATAGCACATACGACATCTCTAAGACAGTTATCATCCTGGCCAAAAGTATAATGAAGGAGAAAATCTGCCAGCTGCAAGATAAAATCAACAACTAACCTACAAAGGAAAACCCATCAGGCTAACAGAAGAATTCTGTCCAGAGGCCCTATAAGCCAGAAGGGATTGAGACACCATTTTTAGTCATCTTAGTAGAACTCATAGTCAGGAATCATGTATCCTGAAAAACTAAATTTCATAAACAATAGAGAAATAAAGACCTTTTCTTATAAGAAAACATTAAAGGAATCTGTCACTATTAACATCTGCCCTACAGAAAATGCCCAAAATGCATCATACATGAACCAGTACAATAGATACCAACTAACGTAAAAATACACAAAATTAAAACTCACAGCTCTTATAAAACAATAGCATAACAGTGCAAACAAAAGCAGTGAGATATTATCCAACATGATGAACAGAACAGCATCCCAAATGTCAATACTACTCCTCAACAGGAATGGTCTGAAGGCCCCACATAAAAGACACAGACTGACTAATCAGGTGAAAAAACCACAACTTAAGTATTTTCTCTCTCCAAGAAACACATCTAATCCACAAGGACTCAAACAGAGTTAAGATTAAGGGATAAAAAATATTCCATACCAGTAGAAACCCAAAGCAAGCAGAGGTAACCATTCTTATATCAGATAAAATAGACTATAAATCATAACAGTAAAAAAAAAAAAAAAGATGACGATGGCCATTATATAACAGTAAAGGGAGCAATTCAACAAGATGACATAACAATCCTAACACAGGGGCTCCCAAATCCATAAAGGAAATTCTACTAGATCTAAGCAATGAAATGAAATGTATGTAACATCTTAATTGCCAAGGACTCCAATACACCACTGATATTACTAGACATATCATCTGAACAGAAAATGAGACTCTAGAACAAAGGGACCTAACAGACATTTAATAAAACGTTCTACCCCAAAATTACTGAAGATACATTCTTCTCATCAGCACATGGGACTTTTCCAAGCACAACAGATATGTCTACAGACAAGACAGGCTGAAAGCTGGGCCTCGTGCACCAGTTAGCCAAGTTGTCAATACAGGGGAAAAAGCTATCGAAAATGCCACTCTGTGAACACAAGAATGATAAGAAAAAATCCTATTGTTGATATGAAAAAAGTTTGAGTGTTTGGTTAGAAGATAAAACTAGCCATAATATTCCCTTAAGCCAAAAACTAGATCCAGAGAAAGGCCCTAACTCTCTTCAATTCTATGAAAGCTGAAAGAAGAAAAGAAGCTGCATCAGAAAAGTCCGGAGCTAGCAGAAACTGGTTCATGAAGTTCTAGGAATGAAGCTATTTCCACACCATAAAAGTGCAGGACGAAGCAGAGTGTGCTGATGGAGAAGCTGGAGCAAGTCATCCAGAAAGTATAGCGAAGATAATGGATTAAGGTGGCTACAACAGATTTTCCATGTAGACAAAACAGCCTTATATTGGAAGAAGATGGCATCTAGGACTTTCACAGCTACAGCAGGGAAGTCAATGTCTGGCTTCAAAGGACAAGCTAGCTCTCTTGATAGGGACTAATATAGCTTGTGATTTTTTATTGTTTGGGATTCATTGACGATACAAAGAATTAGGTTATACTGAATGCATTTGTTAGGTAAAGTCTTGCTTATAATTCTGTTCCACCCCCAAGAAGTGTGCCATACACTGTGACCCGTCCAAACTCCTCCCCTCTCTCCACTCCCTTATTCCTCTACCCCAACCCCACCTTGTATTAAATATCATCTACTGCCTCCACATTAGAAGAATCACATTGGATTCTCATTCTTGTGACGCTTTACTAAGAATGTGTTCCACCTCAATCCAGGTTAATACAAAAGATGTAAAGTCTCCATCTCTTTTAATGGCTGAATATGGTGTCCACATACCACAGCTTGTTCATCCATTCCTGGGTTGGTGGGCATTTAAGTTGTTTCCACATTTTGGCGATTATAAATTGATCCGGGATTAAACAGTCTAGTGAAAATGTCCTTATGATAAAATGATTTTTTTTTCCTTCTGGGTAGATACCCAGTAATGGGATTGCAGGATCAAGTGGAAAGTCTAATTTGAGTTCTTTGAGGATTATCGGGTGACTTTAAATTGAAGTCAATACTCATTCACCATTCCCAAAATCCTAGGACCTTTCAGGTTTGTGTTAAATCTACTCTTCCTGTGCTCTGTAAATTGAAAAACAAAGCCTATATGACAGCAACTCTGCTTACAGTCTGGTTTACTGACTATTTTAAGCCCATTGTTGAAACCTACTGATCAGGAAAAAGATTTTCCTCAAAATATTATTACTCACTTATACTGTACCTAGTCACCCAAGAACTCTTATGGATATACCCAAGCAGAGTAATACTGTTTTCATGCCTTAAGTCTTCAGCTTAAGGACCAAGGAATAATTTTGACTTGTGTATCTTATTACTTAAGAAATATTTAACAAGGCTACCGCTGCCATGGGTAGTGATTCCTCTGATGAATCTGAGA
Organism: Galagoides demidoff; assembly: GCA_963574575.1. Lineage (NCBI taxonomy): Eukaryota > Metazoa > Chordata > Mammalia > Primates > Galagidae > Galagoides > Galagoides demidoff. The sequence continues at coordinate 3,317 of CAUYQV010052323.1, forward strand.
AAAGTCAGTTGAAAACCTAATCTGGAAAGTATTCACCATTCTAAATATCATTAAGAACATTTGTGATTCTTGGGAGGTGGTCAAAATATCAACATTAACAGGAGTTTGGAAGGAGTTGATTCCAACCCTCGTGAATGACTCCAGGGAAGGAAGTAACCGCAGATGTGGTGGAAATTACAAGAGATCAAGAAGAGGACCCTGAAGATGTGACTGAATTACTGGAATCTCATGGTAAAACTTGAATGGATGTGGAGTTGCTTCTTATGGTTAAGAAAATGATTCCTTGAGATGAAAACTTCTCCTTGGGAAAACATCATGAACATTGTAGAAATGACTATAAAAGATTTAGAACAGAATTTAAATTTTAGTGATAAAATGGTGGTGAGGTTTGAGAGGACTGACTGTAATTTTTAAAGAAGTTGTACTACTGGTAAAAATGCTTTCAAACAGCCCTTCATGTTACATATACATCTTCCATTAAAGAAAGAACCCATCAACGGGGCAAACTTTATTGTTGTCTTAAGAAATTGCCACAGCCACACCAACATTCATAAACCATTACCCTGATCAGTCAGCAGCCACTAACATAAATGCAAGACTCTCCACCAGGAAAAATAATACAACTTGCTCAGATGGTTGTTAGCATTTTTTAGTGATAACATTTTTTAATTAAGGTATATATGTTGTTTTTTAGACATAATGCTATTACACACTTAACAGACTACAGTGTAGTATAAACATAACTTTTGTATGCCTGAGGAAACCAAAAAATTCATGTGACTCACTTTGTTGGTATGCCTGCCTTCCAGGCATTTGGGGTGGGAATCTGGAGCCTAACCTGTCATATTTCCAAGATGTGCCCATGCTAGATATTATATCTAGGAATGGCTCTTCCCTCCAAACTTGTCCTTTTGGATTTTTCTACATCTATAGCTTTGAGGTCTTTTTTTAAAACATATGATTTTTTACTAGGCATCTACCCAGAAGAAAAAATAATCACTTTATCACGAAGACATTTGCACTAGATTGTTTATCATAGCTCAATTTAGAATCACCAAGATGATCAAAAAAAATCACCAAGATGTAGAAATAACCCAAATGCCCATCAACCCAGGAATGGATTAATAAACTGTGGTTTATGTATACTATGGAATATGATTGAGCCATAAAAAGATGGGCCTTTACATCTTTTGTATTAACCTGGATAGAGCTGAAACAATTCTTCACAAGAATGGAAAAGCAAGTATCCAACGTACTCAATACTAATACATACCCAGTAAACAATCTAATAAATGCCACATAAGAGAAAAACTCAATTCAAGTTGGGGGAAGGAGGGAGGGGAGCATAGGTGCTCCTGCTCAATGGTCACAATGTATAGGTATACGGCACACCTCCTGGTTGTGGGACACAACTACAAGAGGGACTCTAATAAATGCAAACATTGTTAACTAATTTTATCCTCAGGTTAATCTGAAATAAAATTTTTTTAAAATACGATTTTGTTGTTATTGTTTACCTAGTGACTCGTGGTTGTGTTGTTAGGACTGAAGTTGTTTCACATCTTCTCCTAGCCAAGATTGGAACACCTCATTTAGGTTTTGGTGTAGAATTAACATTCCCTAAACCTAAAGCCTTAAAACAATAATAATTTCTTTAGATCCCATTGCTTTTGTTCTTTAGGTTGGCAGTTTGTCTAGGTGGCTTTTCTGGTCTCCATTGGGGTCCCTCATGCATCTGTGGCCAACTGTTAGCTTGGAGGATCTGCTTCTGATGACTGGCTGGCTATCAACTGGCAAAATGGGGGCACCTGGACAGTTTGTATCTCATCCTCCAGCAGGCAAGCTTGAACTTGTTCCCACGCCAATTAGGCAGCACAATTAGCCAGAAATGAAGATTTCTTGAGGCTTACTCTCCAAACTGGTCATTATCAGATATACCATGCTCTATTGACCAAAAAAGACACAAAGCCAGCCTAGATCCAAGAGCTATATGTACCTCTTGATGAAAGAAGTTTCAAAGTCACGTGGAAGAGTTGAGAATTGGAACTCATTTAGTGATCTACCAAGTCATCTAACAGTTTATTTTTGAATTTGATTTTCAACTCTGCATTTAAATTACCTTTTCCAAAAGAATAACAAAATCTATGTTTTTTTTTATGTTTCTCTAGGGAAAAAGATGAACCATGGGCTGTAATCAGTCAAAACGGAAACGTTCAGGTTGGGAATGGTGGCTCGTGACTGTAATCCTAGCCCTCTGGGAGGCCGAGGTAGGAGGATCTCTTGATCTCAGGAGTAAAAGAACAACCTAAGCAAGAATGAGACCCTGTCTCATCCAAAAATAAAAAAAGTTAGCCAGGTGTGGTGGCATGTGCTGGTAGTCCCAGCTGTTTGGGAGGCTGAGGCAGGAGGATAACTTGAGCTGAGGAGTTTAAGGTTGCAGTGAACTATGATGATGCCACTATACTGTAGCCCAGGCAGCAGAATCAGACCATGTGTCAAAAATATATATATACACTAAAAATATTCAATCCATCAATACCAACAATGTGATCATATAATGATGTTAGGGAGGGAAAAACGGATTTTGTCCTACTCTAATCCAATGAGTATGCCCATGGAACAATGTTTTGGTTGGAGGAGGGATAGTGTAAGAATAGCACTGTCAACCTGGGCCATTTGGGAAGAAAGAAATCTGTTCATACCAGGACTCAGTTTCACATAAGAGTTGGTTGAAGGAATCAGAGCTGTTTATCTTGGAGAAGAGAATCTGCAATAAAGACAAACTGGCCAGCACCAAATATCAGCAGGTATGTTTGGCTTATTTCTTTTTCTAAGTCCAGAATGAGGGATTACTTTATATAATTATTTTTTATTGGGCTATAATTCATATGCTATAAAATCCACTATTTTAAAGTGTACAATTCAGTGGGATTTAGTATAGTCACAAAGTTGTATAGTAATCGTCACTATCTAATTCCAGAACATTTCGATCACCCTCAAAAGAAATTTCATGCCCGTTAGCAAAAATTCCCCCATTCCTCCCTCATTTCACCTCCCCTGCAAACCACTGATCAAATTTCTGTGTCTATACAGATTTGCCTATCCTGGACATTTTATATCAACAGAATCATAGTCGTCTTTTCTGACTTGGTTCCTTCGTTCAGGATAATGTTTCACAGATTCATTTATGCAGTAGCATGCATCAGTATTTCATTCCTTTTTACAGCTAAATATTCCATTGAATGCATCGATCTTTTTTAAATCTATCCATCTAATAGATGTTTGGGTCATTTCACTTTGCGGCTATTATGAGTAATGCTGCTACGAACATTTGTGTATAAGTTTTTGTGCAAACTTAAGTTTTTAATTTTCTTGAGTATTTCCTGAGGAACGGGATTGTGTTGGGTCTTTTCTGTTTGCTCTTGAAGGCAGAGCCAGTGTTAAGAGAAAAGAATTTTCTGCCACAGGAAACTATGTTCATAACGGGAAATGAGCTTCATTGAGAGTTAGCAAGCGCCTTCTCCTGGCGTGGGGGAAGGAGAAGCTAGATGAGATTCTTGGCAGGATATGGGATGTTAGGCTAGCAAAAGGCAGGAGCAGAGAATATACAGCTAGTACTCTGGAGCTAAACGGCTAGAGTTCAAATTTCATTTTTGCTACTTGCCAGCTGTGTGACCTTGGGCCGAACACTTAATCTGGCTTAGCTTCTGAATTTCCTCATTATTAAAATAAAAGCACCTACCTCCCTGGTAGTAAATCACATAGTATATGTAAAGTGCATGCACAGGGCTGGCACAGAGTATATGCTTAAACAGAAGCTACTACTATTACCATCATGAGACCTGAGGCTTAGAAATTCTTCTGGGGGCATGGGGGGCAGAGTCTCACTCTGTGCCCAGATTAGAGTGCTATAGCATCATAGCTCACAGCAACCTTAAACACTTGGGTTCAAGAAATCTCCTTGCCTCAGACTCCCAAGTAATGGGAACTACAGGTGTGCACTACCACACTGGGCTAATTTTTCTATTTTTAGTAGAGATAGGGTCTCTTGCTCAGGCTGATCTCCAACTCCTGAGCTCAAGCAATCTACCCACCTTGGCCTTGCAGAGTGCTAGGATTACAGGCGTGAGCCACAGCACCCAAGAAATTCTTTTTAAGCTACAAATCATATTTTACTCTCCCACTCATTCATAATATCTCCCTTTCTTAAATCCTTAGTGAATTTTCCAGGCATCGATAGGTTGATAATCACCTAAAATGGATCCATAGCCTATGCCATTCCACAGAGAACTGGTTTGACTTCATATGCAAAGAAGTGAGTTCAAAAATGACTTTGTAGCCACAGTCTAATTCCTTTGAGGGGAATCCAATCTCCTTAGGTCAATAGGGGAGATGCTGAACCAGATGACCTTACAATTGTCCCTTCCAACTCTCCAAAGGACTCCAGGGCCCAGAAGCACAGTCCATAGCATGGACTTCTGGGAGTCCTTATTATATCCTCCAGGGAAGTTTTGATCCATTTCTCAATAAGCCATTCACACTGTCCCAGAAAATTAGCACAGGCCTGCAAGAAAGGTCCAAAGGAATCATTACCATGCACAGGCAGAAAGGTTCATAAAACAAGTATTTCAGCCCTGAGGGCCCAGGGGAACCTAACCTTTCAACAGAGGCTTAGAAAGCAGGAGCTTAGAGGAAGGGATTGGGTTCCTGTGGCTTTGGTTTGTCCCCTAAACTATACTCTTCATGTCCTCTCTACACAAGTGCACTGTGGGACCTGCATCTATAGCAGGCAAGGCATCGTCTGAGAGCTTGTGAGACATGTAATCCCAGGTCCCTCCCCAGATCTTCAGCATCCAAGACTCTACATTTTATCAAGATTCCCAAGTGACTGGTGTGCACAGTAGTTTGAGAAACATTGCTCCAAGCTATTTGAGCAGGGAGTCTGCTTCCTAAGAATTATTACACAATGTTCTTTATTTTTATAGCATTCTGTAAGCTATAGAGAATTAAACCACAAGACCCCTGAGAGCAGGAACAGGCTCTTTTCATTATTTGTGCAGAGTCTGTGGCAGTGTTCAAGACAAATCTGGCTCTCAAATGCTGAATGAAAAGACGACCAGCTCTGACATGGTCCAGCCTCGGGAGGTGCCCCAAGAAGTGACAGGGAAGAAGTAACACTTGTTGCATGCCTACTATATATCAGCCACTGTTACTCTAGAAGTGAGTAAGGTATTTTAGTCCCATTTACGATCGGTCGGGGGAAATCAGCTCACAGAGGTCAACTGGTTTGCCCAAGGTCAAAGAATTCATAAGCAGTAAAGCCAGGATCAAACCCAAAATTACACAGTTAATAAAATGGAGCAAAGCAGGGAACTCAAAACCCAGGTCCATGTGACTTCAAAACTCTGTTCCCAACTGAGAGTACCACCAAATAAATAGTTCATCAGACGGACCAACGGTGTAATTAACATAATGACATGAGTGATGTGTGACGTATGCCAGTATTTCTTCAACAAAAAAAGAAGGGGATAGGAGAAGAGGGGTGGGGAGAGGGGGAAGGGAAGGGAAAAGAATGAACTTAGTATTTATTTACCAGGCACCAGTCCTGTGCATTTTATGTTATTGGCTCAAACCTCATAACAATCTCAAGAGGCGGCTCTACTACTAGGTCCACTTTACAAATGGGCAAAGGGCAGCATAGAAAGATTAGCACCTGCCCAAGATGACCCAGCTCGTAAGTCACAAAGCTGAGATGTCAGTGCTGGCCCACCTGTTATGCTGTGCTGACTGCTAGGAAATCTGTCCACCCTTTAAACCTCTACTGCCTCCAAGATGCTCCCTACCAGCCATGGCAGGTATAAAATCTCCTGTGTCCACAAGACAGGGCCTACATCCCAGACATTACTGAAGCAGCCGGAGTCCCAGTCAGGAAGTTCCACAATATTCTGAGACCCAGCACTACAGGAATAAGGAAAGTATTTGCCTTTTCCAAGAATGCCATGGCTCCTTTCCTTACCCTGGGTGCATCAGCCACCATTATTCTTGGCTGGTGCTCCTGTTTTACACGGCTCCTCCTCTCCCCGCTTCTTGCCATCAGTTCATTCCTGCAGACTCCCTATGTCTGCACCACCAATAGCAATGATATCATTCTACCTACCAGGAGGCCAGTTGCTCTGGGATTTCACTTTTCTTCCAGCCACAAGCTGGTCAGTCCTGCTTCCCATAGACTAGTAATAATGCTCAGCCTCTTCCCTGACACACAGGGGCTACAACTGCTCATTCCTGCTCCTCTCTCTCTCTCTCTCTGACCAGCTTTGCTTCAACCTCTAGTCAGCCATGCAGATGAGCCAAGGCCCTCAGGCCAGTGCGCAGTGGCCTTCAGAATTGACTCAGAAAAGCATTTGCTCTTTAACATAACTCAGTTACCCTCCACTTGTTGCAGAGATATTCTGAGGCTCTCCTCTTAAACAAACCAAATGGTATCTTCAAAGAAAACATTTGAAATTGCCCACATTATCACTACGTTCTAAACATTTCAACAGTTTTACTCGCATCTGAAAATACTTCCTTTTAAGTGTTGGCTCATACCTCAACCCCATTTTATGGTTTAAGAGAATGATGCTGCAACGTTTTAAATTATTTACATCAGGGATTCTCAAAATTTAGTGTAAGGTTAGCATCTTGGAACATAAGAAAAGTGAGTTTGCTGTTCTAGTTTTTGGCTTCTTCTCCACCACTGTGATGTCAGATCTTAGGGAGACAAATGAGGAAACTGCCTTGTCAGAAAACCCTTCACTGGCACCCCTCTTCTTCCCACCCCTACTTACGTAGGTGGCCCAGCACTTTGAGAAACACTGCAACAGAATGAGGGAGTCTGTGGACGGAATTTAGAATTGTATAAACTTGGATAAGGGAAGGAATTTATACACTTATTTTTAATATCTCCTAATTGAAATTTAGAGAGTCCTTCAATAGTGAATGTAAGCAAAAAAACACAGGTGTGTTAGCAATGCCTGTAACTTTGTTGCCAACACAAATCACAGACATTTTTACATCACACAGGTTTGGTAGGAATCTCAAAGTATCTTTTACATTCGCCATTTCTTCAAAATTATAGTTGTTATGAGACTTGCTGCTAGACCCTATTAATTTAAAAAGCACACCAGAGTTTATTTAATATTCCAATAATGCCTTTCTAAGGCAACCTATGGTTTTGGTATTTAAAAACATTATTCTGAGAGGAGACTTACAGCCTTTACCAGACTACTAAACAGGATTTCTGCATTAAAAAAAAAAAAGAATTGAGGAATCTCTGTTCCCAGACATCCCTCTGGCACCCCTAACTCCTTCCTGATTATAGGAGAGTTTGGATGACGATGGTGCCTGATTCAAGGAAAGCTGACAGATAGGATTGTTTGAGCCAGTCAGATTCTCCCTGTTGACTTAAGAGACAGCAGTATGTTCAGCATAGGAGGCTCTGGGGTTAAGAGGTCTGTAGCATGAGGACTGTGGTGGATTCCACTGTAAGCCACAATCCCATACCAGTCAATGTCCAAGGGACAGACAATGAAAAAAACCAATAGAGTTGACCTATGGAGAGAATCCAGTAGGGACAGTGAAATAAGCAGAAATCAGCTCCATGAGTTCAAACCTATGATCCGAGAGAGGTCCTGGGGTAAAAAAAAAATAAAAATAAAAAATAAATAAATAAATAAATAAATTCATTCCGGTTGTTTCACGGCTCAGCTATATTTTCTGCCCTGGAAATGAGATCTGCCTCTTCCTTGTTGTGCTTTCTGACTTGGAGCTTCCCTCAAAGCCAAAATTGGCATGTGCACAGCACCCCATATTACTGTTCCAGCTTTTGTCCAAGTTTTCTCACCTCATCACCTAGCTGCACAGTGATGAAGAGTCTGGATTCTTAAACCAGACTTCCTGGATGCCACACCCTGGTTGGAAGAATGTGGGTGAGTTATTTGGCCTTTCTCTGCCCTGCAGAATCATCAAGAAGATCAGGACAATAGCAGTGGCTACCTCAGGTGAGCATCAGGTGAATTAATATATATGTACAATAGATCCCCGGGACACAGTGCATGCTCCGTAACTGTATGCAATCATGCCGCCCATTGTCCCCGAGTCACAATCCTGGGACTCTGCATAAGCCAGTGATCTGTACCTGCTCACCTCTCTTTTGAGCACAGCCCTATTCTGAGCTAACCATGATAGACAGGCTCAGTTTGGGGCTGGCATCTCCATACACTGGCATTTTCCACTGGTAACCTCAGACTTGTTCTCTGTAAAAGGCTTTCTAGTAGGATTGTGAAGATTCTTCCCCAGAGGTCTGCTCAATTATTAGAATGGACTTACTTATTTGTGAGATAATTTTCTTTCATACTGAGGTTTCTCTACTTGTCTGGGACGAAATACAATTCACATCACATCTCCACTAACTCTTGGGTAAATGGTTCAGACTCACGCTGAGGCTGGGGACTATAAGCACACAGGGTTCAGATACAGGCACAGAGCTATACACACTGGGAGCCAGGAGGGCAACAGAGTTACCAGAGCATCCCTGAACTGAGACAGCAGCTCTGAGAAAGGACTGCCACCCCTGTAGGCCACCCATCTGCCCAGATCCAGCTCCTCTGTGTGGTGACCTGGGGTGCTTCCTATCCTGTTAAGGAATAGCACCCACAGTAGGCTCTGAATGCAAACACGGGCAACAACTGCAGATTCCTGGATGCTCACCTACTCCAAGGGCTGTCAAAGATGTAGACACACACAGAGCTTATTCCAGGGGTTCAATTTCAGATCTCAAATCTACTTGGCTTAACCTCTGTCCCTCTATCATTGATGTACCCACCAGGGAAGTCACCTGGGGTCAGTGTAGAATGATAGAAAAGCTTGTCTGATACTTTTTTCCCCTTATCATCAGGCGGTTTCACTGCTGCCTTGAAGTTTAGATTTTTTTAAAAAATTAACTGATGGAAAATGAAAACTCCTAAAATTTAATTAGACCAAGCCCCGTCCACCCAAAGAAGATAAACAATACAATCAACCAAAACAAATGCCACTCTAATTCTTAAAGCTGTCTGCAGACAAGATTTTGAAATCTCCTTATTCCCTTACTGTACCCTTTCATCACACTAACATTGGGAAAGTTTATTGAAATGACAACAGTAATAATATTAATAACAGTGAGCATTTGATGAATGATAGCTATTTGCCCAATGATTTTCTAAGTATGTTCAGCGTTTTAGCTCATTTAATATTCATGAGTAGGTGCTATTATTATCTCAATTTACAAATAGGCTCAGAGAGGCTACGTGATTTGCACAGGGTTATTCTGCTAGACCTTACCCTGTTAGTGCTAGGACTTCTGCTTGAAGTTGAACCCATTTTCTGGCCATTCTGTGGAGAGGCAGAACAAAGTCACCTAAAACACCCCTTCTGCTGTCCCAGAGATGAAAGAATCACACCTCTTGCCCCCTCTGTCTCTTCTGCCCTGCAGGTCATGTTGCTGTGAATTGTCCAGATCCTCTCCAATGCTGCCACTGAATTTCTGGTCTATAAAAACCAAGGTATTGGACCAGGTGATTGCTACTATTCCTGCCCAGTCTACTTGAGTTTTCAGAGAAAGAAGCTCAGCCAAAGCATAACCACTGACCATTGGGTGATGACCATCTGTAACAGGAAGGGTTGAAATAACCATGATTTAATCATTATTGGGGCCATCTCATGGCCAGAAAAGTTGGTTTCCCAGCTCTGGAGATGGCAAGTGAGCAGGGAGGTGCGCCTGCTGGGCTGGTTCTCTGATCACTGCCTTCCTGGCTATCTACCTGGCATCAAGCAGACTTTCCAAAGATTGGTCCCACAGACCACCACCACATTGTCTGTGAAACTTAATGACATGTTCACACCTCGCTTTCAACCAACTACATCAGGAACCCTGGTAGTAGCACCAAGAATGTTCAACCACATCTCTGGGTGATGTATAAAATTCTGAAAACCATGACGTTGGGGCTCTAGGTCCAGGACAGGGGACTAATCTACTCTTACTCCAAATTGAGATTATCATATGTGTCTGCCCAAGAGAAGGGGTAAAATTCAGTTATTTTCATCCATTTATATCCTAGAGTTTATTGTGGGGGAATTGAGGACAATCAAGGGCATCTCCAGTTTTTAAACTCAGACTTTCCCAGTACACATCCGTGTACCTTTCATCTTTCAGCTCTTGCCACAGATATCACTGTGCACCTTGCAAGTGAAAATAGAAGCCACATCCCACTCCATTCTTGGCTCTCAGTAATAACATTCCCTGAAGGGAAGCCAGGCCACAAATTAACATCTTCTTGCCTGGTGATGAATTGTCACCATCACAACTGTCCTGTACTAGAGGGCTACAGTCTGAGTTTTGTGCCTCCACAGAAGACACTAGAACTCCTTAAATCACTCCTTGCTGGAGGACAGAAAGATAAAATCCTGGCATCTTGTCTTTAGTTGGTCATTCAGGATAGGAACCTTCACATATGTGCCTGAGCCACACTGTGTGTTAGCTAAGGGTCTCTACATCTCTACTCACCTTGGGCATGGCATTTGCTTAGGCTGATAACATGAGTACACATGAAACGTGACACTTCCTAAAGAAAGATTTAAGAGCCGAGGCATGATTCTTGATGTTTATTTCTCCCTGCAATGGCAACAGATAATGCTCTAGACAGTGAGCCCCATCAGCATTGGTGTCAGAGACAGGAAATGTAGAGCAGAGGCCCCAGGAAACCACTATGCACACGTGAGAAGAGCAGTAAATCATCCTTCATCATGTTTAGTCAGGGAGACACTGGAACTACTTGTTACAATGGCAAAATGTTGCCTATCCTGACTGATCCACAGCATAACACTTTGATCAGTGGTTTTCAACCTGGGCTGCACAACAGAATCAACAGAGCTCTAATGTAAGTGCTGAGGACCTTCACAGATCATTGGAGACATAACCACTCTCTTAGATAGTGAAACAATCTCACTATAAATACATGGACTGGGGTACACTGGCACTTTTTCAGACTAGGGTTTAGGGGAAGAAAAAATAGCAGTAAATTGCTGAGCATCTAGAATAGCAGTTCTCAACCTGTGGGTCACGACCCACAGGAACTGTAGTAAAGGGCCATGGCATTAGGAAGGTTGAGAACCACTGATCTAGAAAAATATTATAATATGATGTTTTAATGACAAATTTTAAAAGCATATTGGCTTACAGGTATCTCTAAGTACCAAATGCTATATTTATTAAACAATAATAAGGAGAATAAGGTATCCACATTGGTTGTGATTATTCTGAGCAATGTGACAGTTTTCCTGATATACCAGCAGATACTCCTATCCCAGCCAGTTTAATTAACTTTTCTCATGTGGTTCACTGAGTTTAGAAATGCAAAATTATCTGACTGTGTCCTGAGATTTGTCAAACATAACCTGAAAAAAAAAAAAAAAACCTACTTTTCATTTACTGTAAGGAGAGAAAGGGAGGAGGAAGGAGAGACTAAAAAATGACACAAATGTACCATCGCAACCCCATTCTCCTAGAACCACCCTTTGTTTTGAAAACAAAAAGAAATTAGCTGGACATGTGACAAATAGACAAACACTCCAAATAATGAAAACTTGCTCAGAAAAGAAAAAAAAATCCCCAATATTAATATGCCTGGGGAGATTTCATCTATGAAGCAGCTGGGCTCGGCTAGTCTCCAAAGATAAGCGGGAGGAAGGAAAAAGGCATTGGAGAGATGGTGCCACTAGTACCCAGAAGAAAGCCACTCTCTTGATAATTGGCTAAGATTTTTAAATTAAAATACTGCTCATTTGGCTGACCCAGAATTGCAGAATTCAAGTACAGGGAAATTTTCCTTCAGTGGGAATAAAGTCGCTGGGCAGAAACAGGCTCTAGGTGCCTCTTTTGAAGTTCAGCAAAAAACAAAGGGTCTTCCCCTCTGCACCAACAGCCTCACACTGACAGTACCAACAGTGGAGGGCAACTTTGTGCATCTCCGGTTTGCTCCTGAATATACCACCTGAGCTCAACCAAGAGGAAGCCACAGATGTGTGGCCCTTTCTCAAGGTGCGAAGAGACAGAAATCAGAAACAAGGACCCCATACATCACTAGCTCATTAATTTTCTATAACACATTTGCCTGTGAAATCCATAAACATGGTTTCTACAAAATAGGAGTACAAGCAGTGCTTGGGCAGTAGAACAGTCTGGGAAGACAATTATTGTCATTATTAGCAGAAAGAACTCCAAGTTTGAAGACAGAGGATTCTGAGTCCAGCTCTCCCACTGGTCAGCTCTTCATTCAGAAAGTCATTGCATCTCTCTGAGCCATTCTTCATAATATCAGGATAATACTGTCCCAGCTAGATTCCCAAGTGCACCTCTAAGAAATGATGCTGCCATGCATACCCAGACTGCACATGGCTGGGACCACCAAATGATGACGAAGGGAATGAGAATGGCAGGAACCCTAGCAATGTATACTGAGCACATACTACATGGCTGGCATAGCTCTAAGCTCTCTGCATGGCATGCCTCACTCCATCTTCACAATTATCACAGACAAAAGTAGGTACTATTGCCATCACATTTTGCAGATAAATAGGGGACAAAAAGGTTAAAAAACTTACCCAAGGTCACACACTAATGCCACGTGTGTCTCAGAGTTTCCCGGTGCTGCTGTAACAAATTACCACAAACAAAAATCTATTCTCTCATAGATCAAGGTGCCAGCAGGGCCATGCTCGCATTGAGGGGGTCAGAGGAGGACTGTTTTTGCTTCTTCCAGCTTCTGGCATTGTCAGCAATCCCTTGCATGGCCTTGGGTTGTAGATACAGCACTCTGATCTCATGGAGTGGCATCTCCCAGGATGGAACACATCATTCCCCTTTCTCCTGTCTCAGGACAGCCCCAGACTCAGGGACAGTTAGTGTACAGGCATGGTCACAGACGGTCCCAGACCAAAAGAGCCTTGAGGACTGCACCTCCATCCCACATCCTGCACAGACCCAGTTACTCCATGTTTCACTCAAAACTGATTTTACTTCAAACTAAGGCTGAGCCCCATTACCATTACTTAATGTCAGTGTAGTGGCGGTGTGTTACTCAGGCTTTCCCACAAATATATCATCCCTGCAGACTTGGATGCTAGCAGGACACAGCAGAAAAACAGCCTCTAACTTCCCAACGTGCTCACGGCCATCAATATTGATAGCACGTCATCAATCAAATCCTGCAGGCTTTTTACAGGCTCTCGTTTTTAACTGAGCCCTACCATGCATTATAATAGAATATTTAAAACCGTGTACACATTTTATCAAGCCTTCATGACCACTAAACGCTCTCTTGTTTGCAGCTCCAAATATTATTCATTACCTCTAGATAGGTGGTGTGTGAAAGTAAAGAAACCTCACAGCACAAAGTGTGATTACAGGCAAGGAGGAGGAAAGACACCATCCAAACTGGCCATCTGATCCAGGCCTATAGGAATATGGGCACAAACACATACCCTTCCCACCTGCTTCCTTCTCAGCCGCTGCTCTTGGAGTCAAGATGCCTGGTTCACCTCCTGGCTCTCACGTAGGCTCTGGCAGGCTGCTCACCTCCACCAGCCTTGCTGTCCTCATCTGCAAAATGGAAATAATTCTACTCACCCTCAGCCTTTCTTGACTTCAGTCAAGTCTCACATGTCTCCAGGATTTTGGTCACCATGCCCCCTTACGGTGAAGCTTTCTGGGCTACGCCCCACAGTTCTCCTTGCTTCCGTCTCCCATCCTAGTCATGGCCCATCCTTTGTGGCAGGTGCCATTTTTCATAGCTCTCATCACTTGTTTATGGGCTGTCTGACTCATTTACGTGTTTATTATCTGCTTCTTGCTCCAGAATGTAAGCTCAACAAAGACAGGATTGTCTGTTTTATTCATTGATTTATCCCCCGCTAAGTCCAGAACAGTGTGTAGCAGCTGATGGCTAAACAGTGCACATAGCAGGTCCTGAGGAACATTCCACGTTTGCTGGGCACAGACAGACAATCATGACCAAGCGCACAGACAAAAGGACAGATACATTTACACTTACTGTGTGAGAGACTCTGCTGTGAGCTCTGCGCAGTATCCCCAATAGTCCCAAGAGGCTCCCACTCCTGTTCTGAACCTACTATGTAGTTGTGGGTTGACCTTGAGCAGGTCAGATACTCAGGATGTCTTTTCCTCTACAGCCCCTTCTTGTGCCCACGGAACTCAGTCCTCATCCCTTTATCCCAGGGACCACACTCCATTATGAGCCTTCTCTCGTGAACCACAGTGAGCTTCATGCTGGTAGAGACTGACTTGCCCACCTCTATGTCTCCATCACCTAGTAGTTGCCCCATAGATGTGGAATGAACATATCAATGAAGGCAAAATGAAGAATTCAATCTAGAATCAGAGACAAGTGCTGGTGTGTGCGTTGCCATCTCTCTCCCTTAACCCTGGCACACGAAATTAATAAATCCTTTCTAAACATAGATTCAGCCCCCAAATCCTGGGCAGCACTTCCCTATCCATGAGAGTTTGCAGAGCAAACTTATCAACCATCCCTGTCATGACTATTGTTGCTAGAAGATCACCAACCCACTCCTTCTCCTTCATGGGCACACAGCCTACATTCCCCACCCTTTCTAGCACTAGCTATGCCAATGTGACAGGGTTCCAGCCACAAAATGTGCGTGGAAGTAATGAGCTCATTTCTTCCCTCTGAGGACTGGTGCAAATTAACAACATGATCTGAAAGGTAGTGGAGCCACAAGATAAAGTAACCTGGAGCCTCAAATCACTGCTTGGAAGAGTGTCATCTGCCAGCCGGGAAGCCTCATTGACAAGAAGAATTAAACATTAACTGTATTCGGCACTATACAATTTGAGCTTATATGCCATAGAAGCTAGCTCTACCTTAACTAATACACCTGCATTACTTTTTTTCCCCAAAATTCTCTCTTCTAGATCCAGATGCCTACAATTCAAAAACATTTCATTTGTTATATAAGTGTTCAAAAGCTACTTTCTAACAGTTTCATGAGGCACATACACTCCTGGGTGCATTCATATCATGTCATAGGGCATCATGTGCTCAAAAAGTACAACTTTTAGCTCTGGGAAATAGGTAACAAATTGCAAGACAATTTCTATCTTCAAACTGCAGATCCTCTTCTCAAGAAAATAAGATACACATATATGAAATGGTTGGCTACCCCAAGGCCCTATCTGAAGAAACACAGCAACAAATGACATGATTGACAGGAAGTGACAACTGCCACACATCACTATCCAGGGGCCATTAGTAAGGTGCTCCCTCCTCCTGCCCTCAACACCCCAGAGCCTAATTTCCTCCTTCCACAACATGGGCACAACAACTGCACCCATCTATTGGGCTGAAGATGCTTAAAGTAAATAAAGTTGGTGTGCCAACAGCAGTAACTGGCGCCAAGCTTTCAATAAATGTTAGCTACCATTTTTGGCAAGGATAGATTCCTGTGGACTGGAATGGCAGAAGGTGAGTGTGGTGGCGGCTAAGAAAGAATATGATGAGGGATGCCAGGCATGGCGGCTCGTGCCTGTAAACATAGCATTTTGGGAGGCCAAGGCAAGAGGATCACTTGAGTCCAGGAGTTTAAGACTAGCCTGAGGAATATAGTAAGACTGGGTCTCCACCAAAAATAGACAAATTAACTGGGCATGGTGGCACATGCCTATCTATAATCCCAGTTATTTGGGAGGATGAGGTGGAAGGATGGCTTGAGCCCAAGGTTGCAGCGAGCTGTGATTCCAGCACTGCACCCCAGCCTGGGCAACAGAGGGAGACCCTGTCTCTAAAACGAAAGGGAAGGAATGAGGAAAGAAGAAAGAAAGGAAAGGGAGGGAGGGAGGGAGGAAATGAAGCAGGTAAAAGGGTAGGAGCAGGAATGAATGCATTATATTCAGGCAGACAGAAAACCAGTCAGGATATGTGACAGAGACTTTGGACATAAGGACTAGATTCGCAGATCCCTAAATTCTAGAATGAGAAATCAGTACTTTAACTTCTTTGGTAAAGTACATGATAAAGGAATAAAAGAATAGGAGGGTAGATAAATAGCTGAAGGGATGAAAGGAGAAGAGAGGAAGGCAGGGCAGAAGACAAGACTGGTCACTTGGGACGTGACTGCGGCACAGAAGAAAGAACTCGTGCTTTAGAAGGGAAAAGACCAAGATAGAATGAAATTTCATCCCTACTTCCTATTACCGTATGATTTTGAATTAATTGCCTTCTTTCAGTAGCCTCAGTTTCCTACTATGAAACAAGGATCACAATTCCTATATCATGTGGCAGCTTGCTGAGAATTAAATGAAGTAAGCCATGGGGAGCCCGGCATAGTGTCTGACATAGGGCAAGTTCAGTCACTCCTGGGTTTAACATCCACGCAGCACTCTGAAGGCCCTGCACTCGGGATGAAGTGGTGCTCCGCAAATAATTAGTCTTCCCTTCCTTGTGCTATTTAGTTAGTAAAAGCCATACTTGTTGCTACGACAGCATTGAAAGCTTGGTTCCCAGCCTGAGTCTGGCTACCACCCAAGCTGGCAGTCAATGGGAACAAGAACAAAAGCCCAGAAAATGCCACCATTGCACAAAGCTCTGAGCAATGTTTCAAGCCTGCACACATCTCTATTAGGGTGCAGGCCAGTGTTACAACAGCTTCCCTTCATTCTGCCAAAGAGAAGTGTACCCTGATCTGAGAAACTCCCCCTCCAGACACACGTCCCTATACCTGGCTCCCCAGCTGTCATCTGTCAAATAAAAGCAACCTGCTATCCACAATTTCTCAATCACACTGAGATTTCTGCACTTAAAGGGGTGGGGAGGGGCGCCCCTGTCTAGCAGAGTTAGGAATGACAGTCACAGAAACACATCATATCAAGAACTCCAGTGGGTCATTCATGCAGCTCAGCTGAAAAAGAAAAGAGTCTTCTTTTCAGAAAGCAAGAATGAGTTTGCCAGCCCTGAGATGCTGACTGCTGCCCGGCCAAGGAAGAGGTGGTGAGACTAAGGGCTGTTTTGACCACTTCCCCTCAAATGTAGAAAACAGGTCCTGCTGAGACCATCAGATCCCGCTGTGACTCCCCCAGGGGCCACCAGAGGCCAGTGCTGATAGTTTCCTGATGGGTTTGTTTGTATCCCTGAAATGCCAGAAGTGTTGGCAAAATGATGGTGAGCAAGGAGAGGAGAAGAACAAAATGTTCTTTAAAATCATCAGAGAAATAGTAACCTGAGCAGGAAAGAAAACATGAAGCAGGAAGCACTGCCGGCTACAAAAGTAAGGCTGGAGATGAGAAAACTGTCACACCCCAACAGAGCAAGGGCTCTGGAGGTGGACAGAGTATGACGATGCCTGGGTTTCCACCCAACAGCCGTCTTTGCAGGGCCACCCACATGATTGGCAGAACCTGGTCCAAAACATAGGAAATGTTAGGCCCCTTCTTCAAAAAGCAGAAAAATGCACAGCCTTTTCCTTTCTTCCAGGAGCTGTCTCTCAACTTGTCACGATGCTTTTTATTTCCTATTTAACATCATTCTAAGTAAAATCAACATATTAAATTATTGACATGAACCTTATTATTCATCTTAGTATTATGATGTGTCCGTTTTAAATACATTAGAGCATTTAACTAATATTCAGAACCAGAAGTTACACAATCCACAATTTCAAAATAGCAAAGGAGAAATTATACAATTCGTATTCCGTACCTCACGTCTGCATACGTATTTCATTCTTGCCAGAACGGGTGGGATTACTGCACCAAACTAAAGGCTTTATTTCACTTCTGTACACACATTCTCCCATCACTCTCTGCACCCACTATGCTGATAATTAGGGAAGGACTAAAAAGAAAAGCTACGGGCCGTCCGATATTTCCCTTGCCTTCTCTGTCACCATTCTCACCATAAGGGGCTGCCCAACACAGAGAAATAGCATGAGTGAGAAAAGGTCACGGGGTTCCTTGGCCACTCATGTTTCCTAGAATGGCTTCACCTTTTTTCTGTGTTCAAAGCAAGTTCTGGAGTGAATGGAAAGCATCTCTATGGCTGTCATCACCTCTGTTTACTCAGTTAAGGACACACTTGCCTTGTATCCATTTGAGTCCTGCTAAGCTTTCACACGTTATGGACCCACCAAGGGGCACTGAAAACATTCTGTGCCCACTGGGTGGCAAGGATCAGTGGACACACATACATGTTGTGTATCCTGCCTCTGCCCACAGGCATGTTCCGCGGCTCATCACTGCTTGCCTCTGAGTTATGACCTTTCCCAGCAAGCCCCAGTCAATCCAGCAAACCCTGGGGTCCTTTAAAATGACTGTATTCAGCTGGGGTCCTCAAACTTTTTTAACAGGGGCCCAGTTCACTGTCCCTCAGACCATTGGAGGGCCAGACTGTGGGCCCCGGGATGAGTCGGCTGCTAAGCAGGACAGGCAGCAGCAGCAAAAACACCCAGCGGGCTGGATAAATGTCCTAGGTGGGCTGCATGTGGCCTGCGGGACGTAGTTTGAGGACACCTGGTATTCAGCACTTTGTGTGCTCCAGGGTACTCTTTCCTCATTTAGAATCTTTGCTTACTATAATGAGTCCAGTAGAGCCCCCAAACCATATGTACTGGTGAATCTTACTTTACTTGGAAACAGGATCTTTGTAGATTAGTTAAGGTACTTTAAATGAGGTCATCCTTAATTTGGGGGGGGGGGGGGCTAAATCCAGTGACAAGTGTTCTTATAAAAGAAATGAGATGGATATTTGAGACACAGGAGCACAGGAGACACAGGGGGACAGGCCATGTAAGACAGAGACTGAAGTGATGCAGCTAGAAGCCAAGGACATCAGAGGACATTGAGACCCACCAGAAGCTGGGAGAGGCAAAGGAAAATTTTCCCCTAAAGGCTTAGGAGGAGGAGGAAGTATGACCATGCTGACTCCTTGATTTCACCCTTCTGGCCTCCAGAACTGTGGGAGAATAATTTATGTTCTTTCAAGCCAATGTATATGTGGCAATTTGTTGTGGTAGCCTAAGGAAACAGACCCACTCCTCTGCTGTGGCTGCCTTCCCCTCCCCACCCCACCCAACCCCACCATGTTCATCGTGCCACTGGACTGGAAGCATTTAGCAGAGTGGGTGGCACGTTGCTTCTGTTAGGTCAAGAGTAGCTAAGATATAAGCTTCAAAAGCACAAGGACCTGGTCAATCATGACTTCTCTGTGTCATCAATGCTACCAGGTAGAAGAGGCTCCATATGTAGTTTTTAAGTCAGCAAATGAATGAATTCATTAACCATATTTCCTTTTCCTTTAAGAGTCAACACAGATTTGACCTCCACCCAACAAGTTCTCCAAATACCCTGTGAATGAATTAAATGTATCTCTACATATCCCCAGGAGTAACACTAGGGTTTGTTCATTCATCTGTTCAATTACTGACTATCCAAGGGTCTATTCTAATCCTGCTCCTATGGGAGGTGCCATAGCTACAATAGCAAACAGGACAGGTGGAACTCCTGCTCCCATAAAACTTATGTTCAAGTGAGTGAGACAGATGATACACAAAGAAGAAAAACAACAATAACATAATAGGTTTTAAGTGGTGTTGACTACTACAGGGTGAAAATCAAAAGGTTGAGTTGGGTGCGGTGGTATGCACCTGGAATCCTGGCTACTCAGGAGGCTCAAGTGAGTGGACTGCTTGAGTCCCCAAATTTGAGATTAGCCTGGACAACATACAAGACCCTATCAATTTTCTTTTTAAAGGTTGATATAAGGACAATGGTGGGAAGGCAGGAGCTTTTTTGGGTAGAGTGGTCATGTGGTCTGGAAAGGGGTATCTGAGGAGATGACATTTTAGCTGAGACCTGAATGAAGTGTGTGAACACGGCATGCTAAAGACTGAGGGAGAAGGTACCCTCTACAGAGAGCACTTTCAGGGGGGTCCAACCAGCAGCCCGCAAGCTGCATGAGGATTATGGGAGGACTTTTCGGCTTATCTGCAGTGGTGGATGTCACAGAAATTATACACAAAAGAAATTTTTTTGGCCCATCAGCTTTTGTGTTTGTATATTTAACATGTGGCTAAGACAATTCCTCCAATGTGCTGTAGGAAAGAAAAAAAAGTTGGAAGATGAACGAGAATACCATGTAGTTACACACAGTGGCTGAAGGAGAAATGAGCAACTGAGGTCAAAAGCAAAGGCAGGTACCAGGGCATGGAGGGTCTCATAGCAATGTGGAGGTTTATCTTTAGAGAGTTTTGAGAAGGGAGTTACTTGATCTGATCAAAGTCCTTCTGGCAGCAGTGTGTAGAACAGCCCAAAGGGAGAGTGGGCTGAGAGTAGAATCAGAGAGACATGTTAACAACCTTTATAACCCCCCAGTCATGAGTGGACAGCATGAACAAGATCTTGGTGAGTGAATTTTAAAAGGAGCAGTCCTACACACAAGCATTTCTATGGAAGAAAAGTCTTCAACAAAACTGTGCTATTAAACCTGCCTAAGTTGTATTACTGACAATGTTCAAGGAATGTTTGTGGATAGACAAGAAAGTCCTCATGGCCTGCTAATTGGCAGTCAGGCTAACTCAAGACTTGCCTGAGCCCGATGCTCCCAGGCCCATCAGAGCCCACAAAAAGGTGAAGGAAAACAACAATGCTGTCTGCATCTACGTCCTGGGACTCAGCAAGCTGGGTACTCACTCCTGAGTACAGTGGCACATACCTGTTGTCCCAGCTACTCAGAAGGTTGAGGCAGGTGAACTGCTTGAGCCCAGGAGTTAAAGAATATAGTACATTATGATTATGCCTGTGAATAGCTGCATTCCAGCTGGGCAACATAGCAAGACCCCATAAACAAAACCAAAAAGAGCACCAAAGCTCCTAGGAGAATCCACCTCATTACTCACCCAGGAGTCAGTCCAAATTATTTTGGCCAAGCTATTGCCAACCACAAATGGCAGAGAAAATGGGTGCCATAAAGACTTCTATATCTTGTACTCTGAAGATACTAGACACTCCTTTCTTGGTTTAATACCTCCTAAATGAGGGACAGGCAGCAACAGGGTGGTGGTTTCACAGTATTGTTACTCATGAGATATGTGACCTGCCACACATCTCCTGGAACTGGCTCAGAGTTGAAAGACTAAAAAGATATTTTGTACTGGGCTTGAGCTTCAGGAAGTGTGGCAGGCAGACTTTAACCTGCCCAAAAGTTTCCTCTCTAACAGTAAGAAAATACCCACAGAAGCCTCCTTCAGAAGGGATACAGTAAAACCATCAGTGGACATCTCCTCCCTAATGTTTATTTTAGGGTGTCAGAGTTTATACCACATTGTGCAGGCAAGTTAGGGACCCACCTAGTGGCTTAAATCTATAAGCACTTGCTGTTGCTCCTATTTCTCTGGGTCAGCAGCTTGACTCTGATGATCTAGACCAGGCAGAGGTAGCTTATATGTTTATGGGCAGCTGGCAGGTTGGCTGCTAGCTGGCTAGTCTAGGATGGCCTCACTTATCTGGTGATTAGCTAGCTGTCGCTGGAATTTCAGGGGTGGCTGGGTCACAGGTCTCTTATCTTCCATCTGGCTCAGGCTAGAGCCAGTCAGTGGCAAGTCTCCAGAAGTGCCAGGCCTAGGCTCACCACTGGCACACCATCATTTCTGCCATGCTGTACAGGCAAAAGCCATCACAGACCAGCTCAGATTCTCATATTTCCCAGCAATAAGAAAAACAGATTCCATATCTTACTGGGAAGAGTCGCAGTCACGACAGAAAGAATTGCAAAATGTATTGTGGTTATCTTTGAAGTCTACCTTACAGGTATATTTTTAAATCTACGGTTAAAAATACAGGTTATACATCATGTAGGTACTATACGGTTGCAGGTCCCCTGAGGGATACTTCTAGAAGATGGGCTTTTAATTCTCAGAGTTAATGCAAGACTTAATTTGTCATCACTTTGGCTATTAGGCTGTAAGAGCATGAGTAGTAAGAATTCCATTTATTTATTCCTCCTAGTGGAGGGATGGTATAAAAATAATTAGAATTATAATTTTAAAAATAGCCAAAGAAGGGGGAAGAGTAATGTCCATACAAGTACCAACAACATACCAGACATGGGACGAGCCCTTATGTATTCATCGGTCCTAACCCACAAATCCTAAATAAGTCTTTTTCCAACCATTTCCCTGATGTGGAGACAAACTTTGAAAGGTACCTAAAAAACTAACTTATGATATCATCAGGGAACTTTCAATAACTAAATATGCAGACCTACATTTACAGCAATTTATTATCTGCTGGTATTAGAAACATTATATAAAAATATACACAGAAGTGACAGTTAAATACCTATCATTTTAGAAATGGGATATAGAAAATATGTAAGTTATTTTACAAAGGAACGGAGTTCTCCTCCAACTTCTCCCACATAAAACTTGTAATTTCACAATGAAAACTTGCTTTAAAGCAAGAGTCTACAAACTTTTTCCGTAAAGGCCCAGATAGCAAATGCTTTCGACTTTGTAGGACACATGGTTGCTGTTAAGACTATTCATCCCTACCATTGTAGTTGGAAAGTAACCAAGACAATACTTTGAACAAACAGGTGTAGCTGTGTTCCATTAAAAATTTTCACAACAGACGTAGAACTTGGTTCATGGTCCTTAGTTTGCCAAGGATTTTTCCACAGTAGTATATGATAAAAGGAAGAACACAAAGCAAGGATAAAAGAACCCACAGCAGGGGGTGACAAAGTTAAAGAAAGTGAGAAGTATTACAAAATAAAAACAAAAAGAGAAAAAGAAAAGGAAGCTACCTCATTGGCCCAAGGGGTGGGGGCAGATGGCAAGCCCAGGTCTGCTGACTTCCAAGCGAGGGTTTTGCTCTGTCCAGCATGCCACCCTCACATCTGAGCATTCCAGGAAGAGCTCACAAAGTGAGGAAGCAATTCACTTCACACGTCTTGACCTCCTGATACTTAAGAATACCCCCCACCTGACCTCTTTAGACCTCTTTCTTGCCTCCCCTAGAAATGCCTTCTGGTCAATGCAGAGTCAGAGTTTTGCTAGCCACAAAGGCAGCTGTGTCGTTGAGGCTTCTATTGTCTCATTGCTCAGGGAAACAGTGAAGCTTAATTTTATTAATTCATATTGATTTATATGGCTTGGCTCGTTCTGCAGAAGGATTTGAGGAAACTTACAACAAAAACAATACAGATAACTACAGAATCCAGGAAACCCAACACTGGTAGAAAGATATTCCCAGAACCACTTTTCCCAAGGCATCTTTTACCGTCCTGTGTGGACAAAATGAGAAATCATCACCGCAGAATCTCAGCCTTGGAAGAGGCCATGGTGGGTCTCCAAGTAGAGAACACAAAATCCACCAGGGAATGTGTTTAAAATGCAGATGACTTAGCTACACGCCCAGACTCTGGTTCAGGCGGTTTGTGTGAGGCCTTAAAACATGTTTAAAGTAAGTTTTAAATTCCCTCAGGCAATTCTATTGCAAGAGGCACACACATTATACTTTGAGGAAACCTGATAAAATCCAAACCACTTATAACAATGAAGGCACTTCCTTGACAGCATTCACTTCGCATTAAGACACTTAATTTAGCATCTACTGTGCACTAAGTCCAGTGCTTAGCCCAGAGGTTGAAAGATAAATAAGAGGAAAACCCCTGCCCTTTAAAGAAACTCAAATTCTAGGACAGTGCCTGTGGCTCAGTGAGTAGGGCACTGGCCCAATATACTGGAGGTGGTGGGTTCAAACCCAGCCCTGGTCACAAATTGCAAAAAAAAAAAAAAAAAAAAAAATTAAATTCTAACCACAGTAACAATGAAATACACAACTGTTGGTGACACAATATATTTAGTGCCACAAATTTAAAGGTATGAACCATTTGAGGAACGGAGGTAAATTTTAGCTATGAGGTTTGATTGGGAATGACAGTAGAAAGCATGGGCTCTGGGAGCAGTTTCTGCAGAAAATTATCCTCTTAATCTTCAAACTGTACGATCTTGGGCAGGTGACTTTTCCTCTCTTGGACTTGTCTTTGTCAAGTGTAAAGTGGCGATAAGGGTAGTAGCTACCTCATTAAGTTGTAAGGATTCAGCGAGAGAATAGGTTGGTAGCAAGTCTCAGAGATTTAACCTTTGTGCTAGTGATGCGTTTTTCTACCCCAGGCACTTCAAAAAGCTGTTTTTGGTTTTCGTGGTAATGGTGATGGGGTAGGGATAACAATAGTGGTGGTTTAACCTCTCCCTAGTTCACTTGGAAACAAAAATAAAGCCTAAAAGAAGCTGCAACCTAAAGTCAAAAAAAGGAAGATCCCGCTGCCTGGCTGCAGAGTGGATTCTTTATTCTCCAATCCCCAAAGATTTCCATTTGAGGTGCACAGTAGAAGATGTAAAAGTTTCACTGTGGCTAATAAGTTTGAGATAAACAGAATTTCCTGCTGGAAAGGTAGCTCTGGTAGTTATGGAGGAGGATGAGAAGAGGAAACAAGAATTTGAGAATGAGTCACACGTGCAAGAAGGACACAAGGAAGAGAATGTAGAGGGAAAATTCGTAAAGAAGAAGGGAGAAAAGACACAATAATCATCCTTTATCCCCAGAAGGCTATGTTCCAAGACCCCTGATGGATGCTTGAAACCACAGATAGTACCAAACTCTATTTACATTATGTTTTTTCCTATGGATACATACCTATGTGAAAGTTTAATTCATATAGGCACAATAACTAATGAAATAGAATTATGAAAATATACTATAATAGAAGTTATGTGAACATGCTCTCAAGAGCATCACTCTCTCCCAAACTATCTTCTGGTACTCATCCTTCTTCTTCTGAGAATGTGAGATGATAAAATGCCTACGTGATGGGATGAACTAAAGCTACGTAGGTATTGGGACGTAGCCTTAAGGTACTATTGACCTTCTGATGCGAAGTCAGAAGAATTATGTGCTTTGGGTTACCCCAAGTCATCGAGACATGACAACATAGACGGCTGGATATCAGGAGACCGTGTCAGTGACTGACCAGAGGGCAGTATGGACAATGTGGATACACTGTACAGAGGGATGATTCAGACCCTGGGTGGGATGAAATGGGTCAGATCCAGTTTCATCACACTGCTCAGAACACATAATTTAAAACCTATGATTTCTGAGATTTTCTACTTTTCAGACTACAGTTGACTACAAGTAACTGAAACTGATGAAAGCAAAAGCATGGGTAGGTCAGGGACATGGGGAAAAAATCATAAATCAGTGCTAGGCGAGGACCACATCCTCTAAAGTGAAGTAATCCTTGGATATAGAACTTTAATCAGTTACAAATTCAACTCATTTCTATCTTGTGTGAAAAAGGTATCACGAAAATATTATGGAACATCTTACTGATCTCAAAAGATGCTACGTACGTGTTTTCAGGTAAGCGCGGCATGCTGAGTGTACCACTGGAGCTCTCACATGCTTATTTTCAATATAATCTTTTCATCTAGAAGATAAAATAATGTTAGTTTAACACGACTGATTCTCAGCAAACCTTTGCTAGGAACACTGATCCTTGCATCTTTGCGTATATGATCACAACTACCTCTTTTTAAAGCCCTCTGTAATTTTCCTCTAGGTTTTATACTAAGTTTCAAAATTCTGCCATTTTTCCCTTTTTGGAAAATTAGGACATTGGCCCTATACAGGCATCTAGCAGCTCTCCAACTCATTATTTCTCAGCCATCGCAGACCATAGTTGCATAACTTCAGCTGAAGCCATCTCCTCTGGTACGTATCCAGGCCTGCCCCCTGGCCTGTGAATTCACCTACTGATGCTCTGCAGTCTCTCAAGATAGCCTCTCCTGTCTTCAAGGGTTGATGCCTCCTAAACCACATTTGTTCATTTCCAGCTTGAAAAACAGTTTCCTTCCCAGAGATAGCGGAAATAGGCTGTTCTGGGTCCAAAATTTATTCATTTATTTTACCATTATTTTTTGACCTCCTATGAGGTGCTAGCCACCATGGAGTCACCACTGGAGTTACAATAGTGATTAAATGATATATAATCTCGAAACTTCAAGTCCACCCAGGAAGAGAGAGCTATTAATCCAATTATTGCACGTTAAAGGTAAAATTCAGAGTCATAAATACTATGAGGTCAAGCTGATTCTTCAATAGCGTAAAATAGGAACATCCTCGCTTACTCAGGGATGTCAGAGAAGGCATCCTCCAAGAAGGGTCCACTTAGCTGAGATCCAAAGGATACATAGGAATTAACCAAGTCAGAGTTTCTTGCTCTTGGAGGCAAATTAGAGTCACTTATGGAGTTCATCTGCTTCTTACCAGACCAATGAAGTTCAAATCTTTGGTGGCAGACCCGAGCGTTGGTGTTTTTAGAATCCCTTCCCCTAATTACAACGGGCAGCCAAGGCTGGGAGCCACTGAACTAGGGGAAAGAGACTGGGCTACAGGGAAGGTTTGTGCAGGGTCCCATGGAGGAAGAGGACATGGCCTTCATGGTGCAGCCTGAAGAACACAGGTGTGGCTGGAACATGGAGAGTGAGAGGGACCACACAGGCTGTGTTCAGAATTTTGTTTTTATATTTTGACATCAGTTGGAATGAAGTGGAGGATTTTTAAACTTCTATTTCTGTTACTATTTTTTTTGGCCATGAGTAGCTTTGCATTCTAGAAAGAAAATTCTGACTCCCTAATGGAACGCAGATTAGAGGGAGCTGGAGGGACTGGAGCTGACTTGTGTGTGCCAATGCAAAGGAGAGGGGAGCCCACCAACCCTACAGGCTGAGAACTGAAAGACAAGCAGGGGCTGTTGTCTCTCAGGACAGGAATGGGACAGGGAAGGAGGGAAGGATGATGTGTGCCCTCCACAAGAGCAGCCACCTGTGCCAAGCAGGCAGACCATTTCTGCAGCCTCAACGTGTACTAATAAACAAATATGGTTGAAGGCCCCTCCTCAGGAGGACCAGGCAGAGCCGCTTACATGGCCTCACTTGGCCCAGGGCTGGGCGAGGCTGCCGACGTCCTACAGCCCACCAGAAGCCATATGCCCTGCTTAATTCCTCCACAAACCTACTGCTTGCAGCCATGCAGACATATGCAGCCTTAATATGGTTACAGCGCCTTAAACTCCCGAGGAAAGGGGGTGAAGAGACATTCCCGCCCAAGTGTAGTGATGGAGAGGAAAGTTGCCAGAAGTGATTCTTGGCTGAGACTGGCAACATACACTGTCACTTGAACCTATCAATAGACCAGGCTGATGATGTTTTTCACTTAACACCTAGCGATGAGGCTGTCAGATGTTGGCAAGAGATCCCTGCATGCCCTGCCAAGAAAGAAGAACATGAAAATCTGTCGAAATCCATGCTTGCTAATAAATATACCCCTGGAATTCTTTTTTAAGGAACCCAAGATTTCAGAAGTCTAGGCAATATTTGCCAGGAATTCAAAAAGCTCGATCCAGGCAGGAGTTTTTCTCCCCAGGTTCAGGATCCAGTTTTCACATGACTCTGGCCCGCTGGAGGAAGGAATCCCAATGATACTAATCTTAGTAAATTCAAGTGTGGGGTCAAAGCGCAGGGCAGAGGGAGCAGGCACAAGGCACTGCCCCCAGTCTCCAGTAATGCGCAGTAGGCCACCCATCGTACCTATATCAGGAGACAGCCCGGGGGCTTCATTGGAACGTTCAGAGGGAAGGCACAATAACCGGAAGCCAACCTTGCCTGGCTGCCACACAGTTCCCTGTGAATATCTCCAGTAAGAGTGCAGGCTCCCCACCTGCCAGGTGAGGTCATGTGACTTGCTTTAGCCAATGAAAGTGACAACCTCCTATTTCGGATGGAAAAGCATCAAGAGCCAAGGCGCCACTGGCCACCCCCTGCCCTGGTGACGGACAGTAGCTGAGCCACAGAGTAAGGATGATGAGGAGAACAACCTAGCTTCTCTGTTAGACATGTGGAGCTTAAGTGAGAATAAATGAGTTTTAAATCTCATTGAGATTGTGGGTTACAGCACAACCCAGCCTGTGTGCTGTCTGTTAGAGCCATTTTGAATAATTCTTTCTCTCTTCTCCCGTACTCCTTGCCACATGACAGCTTTATTGCATCTTGGTTACAGCCCAACAAATCTGGGTTTGAATCTATCAGTGATGATCTTGGTTGAGGTTCTTAAACACTATCAGTTTCTTCATCCCTAAATTGAAAGTAAGATCACTGTCCACACCAGAAGGGTCTTGCAATCATTAGATAAAATAATTTCCAGACATTGGTAACTTTTATTCTGCTCTATGCAGAAAAGAGTTAACATAGCAGGCCTGACACTGCTCTTCTTAGAAAAGTCTGCTTGCAAGGCTGGCCCTTGGCTAGTGCCCAGGAACCTGCATTTCAGGAGGGTCTTGAACATTCCGCTAACTGGTAAAGGTAGCTGCTATACCTAAACAAATTGTGCAAACAATATAGTTTATGCTGAACACCTGCCTTCCTTATGGGAGCATAGAATTTTGCTTCATCATTAGCAGAAGGTGCCCTCATGACCAGCCCCCAGTATAAAACCCAGAGCACTAAGTATCTCTAGTGAGCTCCCCGCGTGGCAATACTTCACAAGTGTTTTCACAACTCATTGCTGTGGGAATCAAACATGTCCTATGTAACTAACGCCACTGGGAGGAGACTCCCAGAAGCTTGTGCCTGGTTTCCCCTAGACGGCACACCATG
Source organism: Galagoides demidoff (assembly GCA_963574575.1). Taxonomy (NCBI): domain Eukaryota; kingdom Metazoa; phylum Chordata; class Mammalia; order Primates; family Galagidae; genus Galagoides; species Galagoides demidoff. The sequence goes on from CAUYQV010052323.1 coordinate 32,138, forward strand.
CATCTTTGTCCTCTACCTATCTTTCTTGGTATCCTTGTCCTGACATATATCTTAGACATGCATCAGACTATATTCTGATGCATCACCAAACTAGAGAGGTGTTCATGGGGACTTGAAAGTATGGTTAACTCTAAATCAGTAGTAAGTATACACAAATATAAGTTAACAATAAATACAGGAATCGTTAGTATTAAAAGGCAAAGAGAGGCACATGGGAATGAAAATGCATAATACATAGGTAACCACAAAACAATAACACCTGGAGACCAACTTGTGTTCCTAAGGTACTTACTCAACTACCAACTACTCAGTTTAAGATTCCAGAAAGTACAAAACTCCTAGAAGTGATCAAGGAATATAGCAGCATCTCAGGTTACAAAATCAACATTCATAAATCTGTAGCCTTTGTATATACCAATAGCAGCCAAGCTGAAAAAGCAGTCAAGGACTCTATTCCATTCACAGTAGTGCCAAAGAAGATAAAATATTTAGGAGTTTACCTAACAAAGGATGTGAAAGATCTCTATAAAGAGAACTATGAAACTTTAAGGAAAGAAATAGCTAACAATGTTAACAAATGGAAAAACATACCATGCTCATGGCTGGGAAGAATCAACATTGTTAAAATGTCCATACTACCCAAAGCGATATATAATTTTAATGCAATCCCCATTAAAGTTCCACTGTCATATTTTAAAGATCTTGAA
>CAUYQV010052324.1:0-12706 GCA_963574575.1 Galagoides demidoff
TGGCTCGTGCTTGATAAATAAATGTTGCCTATTGATTTTAATTCGTCTTGTGTTTTGGATCGTCTCTTCGTGGGGTCAGGGGCTTTGGTAAATTGTGGGCACAACAGCTCTTTCTCAAAAAAAAAAAAAAAAAAAGAAAAGAAAAGAAAAGAAAAAAGACTGCACTTAAGCTCATCAGAGTTAAGTTGCTGAAAATCAAAGACAAAGTAGAAAATTTTAAATGCAACCATATTAAAGAGAAAGAGAATCAACAGTATAATTGATGGCTGATTATGGAAGCCAGAAGACAATGACATCTTTAAAGTGTGAAAATAAAACAAAACAAAACAACCTGTCAGGGCAGTGCCTGTGGTTCAGTGAGCAGGGCACCAGCCCCGTATACTGAGGGTGGTGGGTTCAAACCTGGCCCTGGCCAAACTGCAACAAAAAATAGCCAGGGTTGTGTTGGGCAGGTACCTGTAACCCCAGCTACTTGGGAGGCTGAGGCAAGAGAATCGCCCAAGACCAGGAGTTGGAGGTTGCTGTGAGCTGGGATGCCACAGCACTCTACCAAGGGTGGTAAAGTGAGACTGTCTCTAAAACAAAAACAAAAAAACATAACAACCAATCTGCCAATCTACAATTCTACATCCACTTCAAAAAATGAAGGCAGACCAGGCACAGTGGCTGATGCCTGTACTCCTAGCACTCTGGGAGGCAGAGGCAGGAGGAGGGTTGCTTGAGGTCACAAGTTTGAGACCAGCCTGCTCGAAAGGGAGACACCCCCATCTTTAAAAATAGAAAAATGAGGCACAGTGGTACATACCTGTAGTTCCCCAGCTGAAGCAAGAGTATTGCTTGAGCCCAGTAGTGTGAGATTGCAGTGAGCTATGATGAACTATGATGCCTGAGTAACAAAAAAAGAGCTTGTTTCAAAAAAAAAAAATATTTTCAGAAAGACAAAAGTTGAAAGAATTCGCTTTGTTAATAGCTCACATCTGTACTACAAGAAGTACTTGATGGGGTTCTTTAGACTGAAGGAAAATGAACCCTGATGGTACAGCAGGAAGGAATGAAGAGCATAGGCAAAAAAGTGAAAATGCACCTAGTTATAAATGGATATTGACTAATTAAACAGCAATAATATCTCATAAATTTTTTCACATAAGAGTAAATATATGATTTTTATGAATAAAAGAAAAAGAAGTGTTTTTTTTTTTTTCTATGTTCTCTCCCTCTTACTCCACCAAAGGAAAAGAAGGATCATCATGGCAAATGGCAACTGCACTAAAGCAACACCAAGAGCCAGCTTCAGGCTCAGGAGAGAACGCTGCGCCTCCTCCTTGTGGTTTCCGGTGCTCTACACATTCAGAGAGACTTCTCCAGTAACGAACTATAGAAATGATCCCTGAAAGTACAGTCTTGAAAAAGAAGTGTTTTTTTAAAAAGTGAATAAGGCTGGGCGCCATGGCTCATGCCTGTAATCCTAGCACTCTGGGAGGGTGTGGCGGATGGATTGTCTGAGTTTACAGATTGGAGACCAGCTGAGCCAGATCGGACCTGCTTTCTAAAAATAGCCACAGTTGTGGCAGGTGCCTGCAGTAGCAGTTACTTGGGAGGCTGAGGCAAGAGAATCGCTTGAGGCCAAGAGTTGGAGGTTGCTGTGAGCTGTGACACCAAAGCACTCTACCAAGGGCAACAAAGTGAGACCTCTGTCTTTAAAAAAAAAAAAAAAGCTAATAGAGCTAAATGAAATCATTTTCTAAAAAACACATCATTAACCCAAAGGAAAATGAAAAAGGAAGGGTAAGGTAACAAAAGAGAAATAGAAAATAAACAGCAAGATAAACCTATGTCAGTAATTACACTTAATGTACATAGTATAACTATGCCAATTACAAGATGAATATCGTCAGACTAGATAAGAGACAAAATCCAACTCTGCGGTTTACAAAATCACACTTGAAATATGAGGACATATAAGGTGAAAGTGATACCGGAATTTTGTCATCAGTAGGTTATTGGTCTCAGTGATTCCAAGAATGAATCCATGGACCACAGATCAGTGGTAAGACAGGATTTATTTTATTTTATTTATTTATTTTTGACACGGAACCTCAAGCTGTCCCCCTGGGTAGGGTACCATGACATCACAGCTCATAGCAACCTCCAACTCCTGGGCACAAGCGAGTCTCCTGCCTCCACCTTCCAAGTAGCTGGGACCACAGGCGCCCGCCACAACGCCCGGCCATTTTTTGGTTGCAGCCATCATTGTTGTTTGGCAGGCCCGGGGTGGGGATTCGAACCCGCCACCTTAGGTGTACGTAGCTGGCGCCTTAGCTGATTGAGCCACAGGCGCCGAGCCAAGACAGGATTTATTTACAGAAAAGAATACAAAAACACCAAAGCTCCTGGCAGAGAGAAAACCCAAGTCAAGGGAGAAAAGCCCTCAATCTCCCTCTGTCCCCTGGCTGTTTGTCCAGGGGTATATGTTGTGGCTCCGGGTCCTTTATAGTTACATTTAGCCGGACTCAGGTGGAACTCAGTTATTACATTTAGCGGGCATGGGTGCACTACAGTTACATTTAGCGGAACTCAGTAGCAAATGAATGGCTGCAATCTTTTTCATTTCCAGGCCTAGGAAACTTACATGAAATTGACCAGGCCTAGGAAATAGGGGTTCCCTGTTCAGCGGGAGGGCAAGCAGTTGTCTGGCCCCTTTGGCTACAAAAGCCTCCTACCATGTGCCCCTCCACCCCCTCTCAGCTGGCTGGTTCCTGTGTGGTTAACACCGCCTGGAGGCGGCAGGTCCACCCCTCAACTCCCCCCTGCTAGCTGGGGAGCCACCTGTTGTGTATCAAAAATAAGAGATTAGAAAGCAATATATCATTTAAGCATTAATTCAAAGAAAGTTGATATGGACACACTAATATTAGAATGTAGAATTTAAGTCAACAAGTATGAGAGAAAAAGAGGAATATTTCATAATCATCAAGTTCATAAGTACAGGGGCCAGGGGAGCTGCCCTTTCAGAACTCTGAAGGGGAAGGTGTGGGCCTTTTGCCATCCTGGTCACTTTTTCTGGTTTGCTCTGCCCTACCATATTCATATAGGTACCTGACTTGACTATACTTCATTCTGGGGAGGCTCACAGCTGTGAGGGACTCAGCCTGAATCTCAGGCACAAATACTCCAAGCTTGACTGTGAGCTGTGGTCCGGTAAGGAATCCCAGGTCTTACAGTAGGAGTTGAAAGTCCTCGCAGGAAAATCCCATCTTGTTGGCCTTAGCCACCATTCTCATGGACCGTGACCATAGGCTCCTGACTGGTGGCTCTACCCCTTTCCTGTCCTAGTGGTCAGGTCTGTCTTTGACGTCCACCAGTTGGGCAGGCTGTGTAAGGCAGGGGCTATAGCTCCCAGGGTGGGTCACAATTCGTAGCTGATACACTTTAGCACATCATCATTTGGCTTCTGTGACCTTCCTCTTCTATGATACAGAGAAATCAATGGGACAGGGCAGGCCACACTCACTGTGGCCCTAGGTTCTGGCCCCTGCCTTGATTGCCAACTCCTTCAGAAGCCATTCCGTCCTTCCAGCTCTGGCTGCACCTGCCCTCTAGGTGGGATTCCCCACTCTGAAACAGGAGGTGAGACATCTTTCATGGTGCCCCATCTCTGGCTTCCCTTCTTCCCCATTCTGCCTGCCTTCCAGACCCTGCCATATGGCTAGTCAGGCCTCACCCACAGTTGCAGTTAGTCCCAAGCCCTGCTCACTTGGGTGGATCCTGACTAACTCCAGATCACAACCTGGGCTAGTGTGGGTACGGCCAACACTTGTATTCCTCTCACCCCTCACCCATAAGTATCTCCCAAGAGACATTACTTCTCCTGTTGGAGTCTAATGTTCTCCGTCAGGCTGTATCAGCTGTGGCTGGTGCATGGCATGCAGTGATTATGATGAATGATGTTAACTGGTTTCAGCCTTGTTCAGGGTGTTGTGAGGCAGAAGAACATGGGCTCTCAGTCAGACTGGGCTGCAGTCTCATCTCTCCCAATTCTATTCTGTGATGTGAGCAGGTGACTTAAACTCTTTGAACCCAAGCTTCCTCATCTGAAAAATGGGTGACTATCTAGGTATATTGTGAAAATAAGTACGATGAAGTACCTGGCACATAGATAATGCTTAATACTACAGGTGGTTATATTGTTAAATCTGAGGAGTGCAACTAGGTCATAAGTAGTCTAAGTACAGAGATCATATTTCTACTGTGTTGTGGTTGGGTTTTTCTACTTTTAAAAAATTCTATCCATTTTCTTGCATATAAGCAAGAGTATGCTTTGTATATACATATGTACAGTTTATTTATTTATTTATTTTTGAGACAGAGTCTCAAGCTGTCCCCCTGGGTAGAGTGCTATGGCATCACAGCTCACAGCAACCTCCAACTCCTGAGCTCAAGAGAGTCTCCTGCCTCAGCCTCCCAAGTAGCTGGGACCACAGGCGCCTGCCACAATGCCTGGCTATTTTTTGGTTGCAGCCCTTATTGTTGTTTGGCAGGCCCGGGCTGTATTCTAACCCACCACCTTAGGTGTATGTGGCTGGCGCCTTAGCCACTTGAGCCACAGGTGCTGAGTCAGAATTTTATTTCTTTATATGGCTGAACAATATTCTGTTGTATGGCTATACTACATTTTGTTCATTCACTCATCCATTGATGGACATTTGGGTGGTTTCTACCCTTTGTCAATTATGAATAGTGGTGCAATGGACATTGGTGTACAAATACATGTTTGAGGCCCTCTTTTCTGTTCTTTGGGTGGATTGCTGGACCATGTGGTGGTTCTATGCTTAACTTTTGGAAGATCTTCTAAACTGTTTTTCACAGAGGTCGTACTACTTTAAATTCCCACCAGAAACGCACAAATTTCCCATTTTTCCCCATCCTTATAAACAAACATTGCTGCGGCTGGAGTGCAGTGGTGCAATCATAGCTCACTGCAGCCTCAAATTCCTATGATCAAGCCGTCGTCCTGCCTCCTTCTGCCAAGTAGTGGGGACTACGGGTGCCCTACTGCACCCAGCTAATTTTTTTTTTTTTTTTGGTGAGGATGGGCCCTAGATATGTTGACCAAGAGGGTCTCAAATTCCTAGCCTCAAGGGATCCTCCTACCCTGGCTTCCTAAAGCACTGGAATAACAGGTACCCTGCCCAGCCTCGCAGGTTCATTTCTGATGATTGGTTGAGATAAAAATGTAGCCAAAAGAAGAAGTGCTCCCCGGCAATCCCAGCCCCCTGGGAGGCTGATGTGCGAGGATTGCTTGAGTCCAAGAAGTTGAAACTAGCCTCATAACGAGACCCTATCTAAAAAGAGAAAGAGAGAGAGAGAGAGAAAGAGAGAGAGAGAGAGAGAGAGAGAGAGATAGAGAGAAGATAAGACAACCTATAAATCGAATCATCATGGCACATGGAAACTGCATTATCCCTGTAGAAATAGGCTGAAAGCTGAGTGAATCTAGTAGATTATAAAATATTAACAAGGTGCATTTTCTTTTCATTTTTAAAAACACTTTTATTTTGAAAGAATTTTAGGGCTCGGCGCCTGTGGCTCAAGTGGCTAAGGCGCCAGCCACATACACCTAAGGTGGCGGGTTCTAATCCAGCCCTGGCCCGCCAAACAACAATGACAGCTGCAACCAAAAAATAGCTGGGCGTTGTGGCAGGTGCCTGTGGTCCCAGCTACTTGTGAGGCAGAGGTAGGAGACTTGCTTGAGCCCAGGAGTTGCTGTGAGCTGTGAAGCCACAGCACTCTACCCAGGGGGATAGCTTGAGGCTCTGTCTCAAAAAAAGAAAAGAAAAGAATTTTAGAACCACGTATAGGTTTCAAACATAACCCAGAGTGGTCTGGTGTACTTCTTACCCAATTTTCCCCAAAGTTAACATCTTACATAACTGTAGTACATTATCAAAACCAGGATATTGACATTGGCACAATAATATTAACTAAATGCCTTATTCCAAATTCACCAGCATTTTTTAATCTGGCAAAATACACATGACATAAAACTTAATATTTTACTATTTTTAAGACTATAGTGTAGTGGTATCAGATACATTCACATTGTTGGTGAACCTCCATGTCCAGAACTTTTTTATTTTAAAAATTTTATTTATTTATTTATTTTTATTTCAGATTAATATGAGGATACAAATGATCAGGTTACAGTGTTTGTGTTTGTTAGGTAAAGTCCCTGTTGTAGTTTTGCCCTGTCCCCAGGAGGTGTGCCATATACCCTAACATTGTGCCCATTAAGTGGATGCATATCAATCCCCCTCCCTCCTGACCTCTACCCTCTCTGTCATTCCTCCTTCCCCCAACTAGAGTTAAATTGTGTTTTTCGTTTATGTGGGTAGGTATTAAATCATCTACTGGCTTCATGTTAGTATTGAGTACATTGGATACATGCTTTTTCCATTCTTACAATACTTTACGAAGCAGAATGTGTTTCAATTCCATCTAGGTTAATAGATGTAAATAAATAGATGTTAAAAGATGTAAAGTCTCCACCTTTTTAATGACTGAATAGTATTCCACGGTATACATATACCACAGCTTGTTAATTCATTCATGGGTTGATGGGGCCTTGGGTTGTTTCCACATGTTGGTGATTATAAATTGAGCTGCAATAAATAATCTAGTGCAAATGTCTTTATGGTACATTTTTTTCCTTCTGGTTAGATGCATAGGAATGGGATTGCAGGATCAAATGGGAGGTCTAATTTGAGTTCTTTGAGGACTCTCCATACTTCTTTCCCAAGAGGTTGTATTAGTTTGCAGACCCACCAAGAGTGTAAAAGTGGTTCCTTCTCTCCACGTCCATGCCGGCATCTGCAGCTTTGGGACATTGTGATGTGGACTGTTCTCAATGAGGTTAGGTGATGTCTCAGGTGGTTTTGGTTTGCATTCCTCTGATGATCAGGGATGATGGGCATGTTTTCCCATGTTAATTGGCCATCCATCTGTCTTCTGAGAAGGTTCTATTCACGTCTCCCATCCAGTGATAGATGGAATTGTTTGCTCTTTTGTTGTTGATTAATTGAGTTCAGAGCTTTCTTAATCACGTAAAACTGAAACTCTGTCCCTATTAAACACTAACTCCCCATTCCCTCTTCCCCCAGAGTTCATCGGTTTTTACATGCACTTAGTCATTTTGAATTGCTCTATGAAATTTTATTGATTACATAGAGTCATGTAACCACAACCACAGTCAGGACACAGAACTGTTCCAGCATCCCCTACAAAACTCTCTCATGCTGTCTTTTCATCAGCCACATCATACCCCTGGTAACTGGCAAATATAATCCCTATAATTCTGTCATTTCAAGAATGTTATGCAAATAATATCAAGTAGTATTTGATTTCATGAGACTGGCTTATTTTTCTCAGCCAAATATACTTTAGATGTATGCAGGTCATTGCGTATATCAACAGCATACCACTTTGCACTTCTGCTAGTGCTATAGGAGAGTTTTGGTGACTGGCATGATGAGTGGCATCTCATCGTGGCTTTAATTTGCTTGTTCCTAGTGGCTAGTGATGCTGAACATCTTTCCTCATGTTTCTTGGTCATTGATGAAGTGTTCAAGTCTTTTCCCATTATTACTATTTTAAACACTTTTAGAAGATAAAAATGAATGTAAATGAAAGTTCTTCAGTTATCTTCTTACACGCAGGGCCACCGCCTTAGTGTCTTCAGGCTGCTTTAACAAAACACTACAGACCAGGTGGCTTATAAACAACAGAAATTGATTCTTCACAGTTCTGGAGGCTGGGAAGACCAAGATCAAGGTGCCAGCAGAATTGGTGTCCTGTGAGGACCTGCTTCCTGGTTCACAGATGGCTGTCATCTCACTGTGTCTTCACCTGGCAGAAGTAGCTCTCTCTCTCTCTTTTTTTAATAAGGGCACTTTTCTCACTCATGACCTAATCAGCTCTTAAAGGTCCCACCTCCAAATACCATCACATTGGGTATTAGGTTTCAATGTATGATACTTCTTTTTTTTTTTTTTTTGAGACACAGTCTCAATAGCCCTGTGTAGAGTGCTCTGGCGTAATAGCTCACAGCAACCTCAAGCTCCTGGGCTCAAGTGATTCTCTCACTTCTGCCTCCCAGATAGCTGGGACAATAGGCGTCCGCAACAGCGCCTCGCCATTTTTCAGAGACGGGGGCTCGCACTTGCTCAGTCTGGTCTCCAACTCCTGAGCTCAGGTGATCCACCCACCTCGGCCTCCAAGGGTGCTAGGATTATAGGCATGAGCCACCGTGCCTGCCCTCAACGTATGAATTTTGTACAGACATAAACATTCAGTCAGTAGCAACCACTATGTGGCATAATTCCCGTGTGTGTGACACACACTTTGTCACATTGCCTGTTTGTGCCATTGGCGCCCCCTAAAGCTAGTGCAGCGCGCAACCTGCTGCACTGTTCTAGCAGTCCAGTCTGATTTCTTGTCTAGCCTGCTCCACTTTGACAACAGCAGGTGCTGGCATCAGGCAGGGTCTCTTACAACCTGGCTCCAGTTTCCTCTGCAGCCATTTTCCATCCCCTACTATATCCTAAAACTGAGGTATATGAAACCTCAGGGCCTCTGCATCTGCAGTCTGTCTGCTTGGAATGTCCGATGCTCCTCATACTCTGCTCTCATGCTAAGCCCAAGTGCTTTCCATGGGACATATTCCCTTCACATCTCCCTGTTCCTGGGGCCCCCACCCTGGCCAGTCCCTAAACACAAAGGTTGAGGATGTGTGTGTTTGGTTCTGGGCTTCTGCCCCCAGAGCTGGGTAAGGGCAGGGTCTGAGGCTAAGCTTTCTCTGCTGCCTCAACACAGCTCAGCACAGGGCTGGCACCAAGGGCCGGCAGGAGGGGAAAAATTATTAAATGAATGAGTGTGAGTTTGGACAACGACTTTGTGACCTAGTATTTATATTGTTGCAATGAGATCACATGAATTTCAACTTGAATGGGAAAGCCCTGTAAGGTCAAGTTTATCATGCTGATTTGTGCACTTGTGTCATTCATTCATTCATTTATTCTTTCATCTATCCATTCAATTATTACTGAGTACTTACTATGTGCCTAGTCCCAGGACAGATGAAGACAGTATCTTGCCCATCATCCAACTTGCCTTTGAATGGGGAAGAGTGACAGAAATCCAATAATAGCATAAATAATAGGTTTATGGTTATAATGTGATGAAGGCTATGAAGCAAGGGGTGTTGAGACAGTGGGTAATGGAGTCCTTATTTGGGGCTAAGGAAGGCTTCCCTAAGGATGTGACTGAGCTGAAATATGAAGGATGAATTTGGGGTGAGTTGGCCAAAATGAGAGGAAGGGAAGGGTGATTGAGGCCAAAGGAACAGCATATGCAGAGGCAGAAGGCTGGATGTCACATCTCTGGGTACCTGCACTCTTGGAGGTATTGTCCTGTTTCACATTAAACATTTTAAAAGACACTCTCATTCAATGTATTTCTTCTTTTGTTACAAAAAGGTAGAAGAAAAGTTACATTTTTGCTTTTGAAATTATTAAGGAACCATGATAGACACATTTGCGTATTGTGCCTCTACTGGAATTCATTACTTTATTATTTTTTTTAGTTTTAAAATTTTTTTGTGGGCAGCACCTGTGGCTCAGTGGATAGGGCGTGGCCTGATATACGGAGGGTGGCGGGTTCAAACCCGGCCCCAGCCAAATTGCAACAGAAAAATAGCTGGGTGTTGTGGTGGGTGTCTGTAGTCCCAGCTACTTGGGAGGCTGAGGAAGAATCGCCTAGGCCCAGGAGTTGGAGGTTCCTGTGAGCTGTGTGATGCCATGGCACTCTACTGAAGCGATAAAGTGAGACTGTCTCTACAAAAAAAAAAAAAAAAAAAAAAGGTCCAAAAAAAAATTTTTTTTTGTGCCATGAGAGGATCTTAGGTGTGCTGCAAAATTTCTAAAGATCATTAATTAAATTATTTTCAAAAGAAGTTCAAAGCACAGTGAGTATATTCTTTGTACTCTTTTTTTTGGACCTACATAATTGAAGTGTGTCTGGAAAGTTTAACTATAGATTCAAGTGTGCTGTGAGATACAAAAGACTGAAAAACATTGCTCTTGGCCAAGACTAGGATACGAAAGTATAGTTTATTTTATACTAGAGAAAGGGAAAGAGAGTCAGGGGAAGAGATGAGAAAAGAGAAAAGAGAGGAGAAAGCAGGGAGTGAGAGAGGGGAAGATGGAGGCAGGGAGAGACACCGTGGCGAGGCATCCCAAAGGAAGAAAGGAAGAATGCCGGCCTGCAGGAATTCTTGTACACAGAGATCTAACTCACAAATCATAACTTTCCAGGGCAACTGGCATTTTAGGGGAACGTTAAAGTCAACAATCAAGTCTACACCACGTTTCTTTCTTTCCTTTTTTTTTGAGCAGAGCCTCAAGCTGTTGCCCTGGGTAAAGTGCTGTAGTATCACAGCTCACAGCAACCTCCAACTCCTGGGCTTAAGCGATTCTCTTGTCTCATCCTACCAAGTAGCTAGGACTACAGGCGCCCGCCACCAACGCCAGGCTATTTTTTGGTTGCAGTTGTCATCGCTGTTTAGCAGGCCCGGGCGGCTCGAACCGGCCACCTTCCGTGTACGTGGCCGGCTCCTTACTGAGCTACAGGCGCCAGGCCTCTACACCACGTTTCATGTAAACATTTATGGATTTTGATTTTGCCGCTTCCCTTTTATGTTTTGGAATGTCCAACTGTGTGGTTTAAATTTTTTTTTTTCTTCCAGGGTCTGAATGTTTTCAGAGACTTCTGGAAAACCTCCTGGCGTAGCCCTGGGCCTCTAGGTCTGTAGGAGAAATTGGTGACTTCGCAGTATCCTCGAATGACCACCGTGGGGCTCGCGATGTACCACTGCCCCCAAGCGTCTCGATTGAGAAACGCACCCTGGGAGAGTGCAGGACCCGTGCCAAGGTGGGGTTGCAGAAAAATCAACTAGCAGCCACCGTCGGCCTTCCAGTTTCCCGTACTCTTCTCTCCGACTCATCCCATCTCCAGGAACCCAAACTCCAGCTAGAAGATGTTCTTCTCACTCGACAAGACATTCCCTTCCCACCTTTGCCTCTGTGGTTCCCTCTCCATTTTTAAAATTTCATTTTCTTCTTTTAATTTTTTTTTTTTTTTGAGTCTGGGTCTCACTCTGTCATCTAGATTGAAGTGCAGCCACACAATTATAGCTTATTACAGCCTTATAGTCTTGGCCTCAAGTCAGCCACTTTAGTAGCTGGGATTGTGGGCTTGCACCACCACGCCAGGTTAATATTTTACAGTTTTTTTTAGACGTGAACTTGCTATGTTGTCCAGGTTGGTCTTGAACTTTTGGGCTGAAGCAATCTTTCTACCTTGGCCTTCCAAAGCCTTGGGTTACAGGTGTGAGGCACTATGCTTGACCTATTCTGTTTATAAACTAGCTTTGTTAAAGTAATAAACAGCACAAATTTAGAGTATACAATTTGATATATTTTGACATATATATACCCCAAATTTTCCCAATACTCTGCCATGATGAGTTGTAATATAGTCAACATTGGTGATTTTTGACAGTCTCTATGGAGATTCAATAAAAACAAAAGACATTGGCCAAATTGGGATGCCTGAATTTAAATGCTTTTCTCCTTGTTTCTCATTCTGTCTCTTTGTCCCTGTGTCTCTCAGTATATCTCTCTTTCTCTTTCGCACATACATACAAGCATGTGCTCACACACACACTTAATGTGGTTCCTATCCTCCATCCTCAAGTAAGACTGTATGAACAAATGAAGTGGACCCACCATCCATGTTATGATCTGAATATTCCATCCCTCCTGGAAATTTACATGTTGAAACCAAATCCACAATATGATGGAGCCTTTGGGAGGTGATTAGGTTATGAGGGTGGGGCCCTAATGAGAGTAATTAGTGCCCTCATAAAAAAGACCTGGGAGAAGAACTTTTCCCTTTCCACCAGGTGAGGACACAGCTATAAAATGCCATGTATGAACCAGAAAGCATGCCCTCCAGACATGGAATCTTCTGGTGCCTTGATCTGTGACTTTCCAGCCTCCAGAACTATGATGTACAATTTTTTGTTGTTTATAAGGCACTCAGTGAATAGATTTCTTTTTATAGCAGCCATAATGAACTAAAATAATACAGTATCTCTGGATTCCATCCATTCTGCTGAGGTCACCTTCCCTGGCATCTCCTGGTAGACATCCTCCAGGACTTTCAGCTGCCATGATACTCTCCTCCACCTTCACCGCCTCAAGCCAGAGACCAGGTTTTGGCTGGGTATGGTGGCTTAAATCTGTAATCCTAGCATTCTGGGAGGCTGAGGGAGGTGGATTGCTTGAAATTAGGAGTTCTACACTAGCTTGAGAAAGAGTGAGACTTCTGTCTCTATTAAAATTTACATCCTTTGTATTAACCTGGATGGAAGTGGAACACATTACTCTTAGTAAAGCATCACAAGAATGGAGAAGCAAGAATCCTATATAATCAATTCTGATATGAAGACAATTAATGACCTAGTACACAGTGGGGAAGGTGAGAGTATAGAGAGGGAAGGAGTGAGGAGATGGGGGAAAGGGATGAGCAGAGAGAGAGAAGAAGGGAGGGAGTGGGGGGTTCAAGGTGTGTGACACACCTTTTGGGGATG
>CAUYQV010052326.1:0-16060 GCA_963574575.1 Galagoides demidoff
CTTAATTATTTTCCTTACAGTTATCAGTTCTTTGTTTCAGACTCAAGATGGCGACCATTCCCGTGCCCACGAAACCAGCTGACTGCCTGAACCTGAAATCCGCCAATCGGCGAAGGACACCTTTCCTCTTTACTCCTTCCCCCACTCCCTCCGCCCCTTGTTCACCTGTAAGCTTTAAAAACCGGCTTTTCGCCGCCATTAAACGAAACCTTGACAAAGAAATTGCTTGGTCTCGTTCTCTCTTTCTCGCCCATTCTTTTTCAGGCTCGGTCCCCCTCGCCCCCATGAATAACCGTCCCGTTGGATGGGACAATTAAGAAAAATTGATTTTCGCTTGATAAGAGATTTAAACTTAAGACATAAAACTATAAGGATACTTGGATAAAGTGCAGGGAAAACACTTGAAGAAATTGGTGTGGGAGAACGTTTTATAAACAGGACCCACCTGGCAATTGAAGCAATACAAAAAAATATATTACTGGGATATGATCAAACTAAAAATTTTCTAAAACAAAAATACAGCTCTCAGAATCAGAGGAGATATTTGCTGGTTATGTTTCTGACAAAGGTTTGATGACTGGAATGCACAGAGAACTCAAACTAATTAATAAGAATAGAACAAGTGATCCCATTTCATTATGGGCAAGAAACTTGAACAAAAGCTTCTCTGAAGAAGAGAGCTTCAAACACTTGAAAAAATGCTCATCATCTTTAATCATCAGAGAAATACAAATCAAGACCAATTTGATATATCAACTAACTCCAGTAAGATTAGTCTGCTTCACAAAATTTCAAAACTTCAGATGTTGGTGTGGATGTGGAGAGAAGGGAACACTTCTGCACTGCTGGTGTGAATGCAAGCTTGTATGTTCCTTTTGGAAAGAAGTTTGAAGAACACTTAGGGAACTAAAAGTAGACATTCTAGCCTGCAATTTCACTACTACATATATATCCAGAAGACCAAAAATCATTTTTCAACAAAGGTAATTGCACAAGAACATTTGTTGGAGCCCAACTCATAATTACCAAGTCATGGAAGCAGCCCAAATGCCTATTGACCCATGAATGGATTAACAAATTGTGGTGTATGTATACCGTGGAATATTATGCAGCCATAAAAGATGGAGACTTTACATCTTTGATATTTGCATGGATGCAGCTGAAACATATTTTTCCTAGTAATGTATCTCAAGAATGGAAGAAAAAGTATCTAATGTACTCAGTACTATTATGAAAACAATATATAACCACTCACACTTTCATATGAAAGAAAAAACACAGCTATAGCCCACAATGACGGAAGCAAGAGGAGGGTGAGGGGAGGGGAGGGAGAAGGCCAGGTGGAGGGAGAGTAATTGTTGGGACCTCACATACTGTGCATAATGCAAGGGTACGTGTCAAATCTATTAAGAGTAGAGTATAAATATCTACACACAATGAATAATTAAGTGAGGTGAAGGCTATGTTAACTAGTTTGATGTAGGCATTCCAAATTGTATATAAAATCAGCACATTGTACCCCATAAATGCATTAATGTACACATTTATGATTTAATAAAAAAGTAAATGGCCTTATCCTATACTTAGAAGGTAAAATATATACATATATATACACCCCTAAGTTTCGTATGAGATGGAAAAATCAAATATTTTACTGGCATGCAAATGTTGAAGAAATTTGTTACAACTAGGCCATCTCTACAAGAAGTACTCAGAACCATTCTTCATATAGACCAGCACCATGATGATTCACCTCCAAAATAAACACCCCAGGCAATTAAAGAACAGAGGCCCACTTACAATGGTACAAGGGATAAAACTCAGAAATAAATCTCAAAATAAAATGAACAAAAGTTGACCATCCCTATCAATTCTCTCAATAATTGTGAATGGATTGAATTCCCCAATAAAGAGACACTGGCTGACTGACTGTATAACACACTCACACATACATATACCTGTAATATCTATTGTCTCAAATATTATTTTCAGATTCAATTTGATTTAATCCAGCAAAAATAAGGAAAGACAGACATGGACATTATATAGGGGTCAATTGAAGTATAATACATGAAGATATTTCAATCCTAAATATCTGCCCCCAACTGAAACAATCCTGGATATGTAAAATCAACTCTAAATTATTGGAACAATATGCTATCCTTCAACTATACAAAAAATGGAAATTTTAAAACACCTGTAAAAAATCTGGTCAAATCTTCCAAGCAGAGACTAAACAAAGAACCAATGGGCTTAAACACAGCTCTGTAACTAATGGGCTTAACAGAAACATAAATAAAAATTTATCCTAATAAAAGTGAGTACATATTTTGCCTGGCAACCCACAGATTATTCTCCAAAACTTATCATATCTTAGGGCACAAATGAAACCTAACAAATTTAAAACAACGTAAATTATACCTTGTAGCTTTTTGGGTCATCACAGAATGAAAATAAAACCCAACACCAACAGAAATCTTTATGCCCTCATAATTTCATGGAAACTGAACAACCCACAGATTATTTAAAACAACGTAAATTATACCTTGTAGCTTTTTGGGTCATCACAGAATGAAAATAGAACTCAACACTAACATACATCTTTATGCCCTCATAATTTCAGGGAAACTGAACAATGTTATGCTTAATGACAGGTCAAGTAGGAGACAAAGAAGGAAATCATTAACATTCTAAAAAATAACAATAATGAAGTCATAACCTATCAAAATCTATGAAATACTACGAAGGTTGTTGTAAAAGAGAAATTTATATCATTACACATCTTCATCTGCAAAACAAAAAGAGAGCAAATCAGTAACATAATGGACAATCTTAAACAACAGGAAAAAAAAGAATAATCCAACCCCAAACCAAGAAGCAGAAAAGAAACAACCAAAACAAAACTGAATTACCTGAAATTAAGAACAAAAAATCATTTGGAAGATAAGCAAAACAAGAAGTTGGTTCTTTGAAAAGATTAATAAAATTAATAAACCCTTGTTCACACTAACCATGAACAGAAAAGTAAGATCTCAATTTACTTCAATCAGAAATGAAAAGGGGAATTATGAGGGCAGAGCATGATGGCAGATGGGAAAGACATTTAGCTCAGCTCTCCTGGAACAACAGGTGAGAGTAAGTGGGCTAGATCATTCCCAGCATTTAATATTGGTGCAGAATGGTAGTTTGGGGTGTGCAGTGAGGTGGCAGATTATTGGACTTGGAGTGAAATCCAGAGTTGCAGAGATGGCCAGGCAAGTTTCTGCGCTGTGGCAGCCAGCATCCCCCACCCCCACCCCCGCCCCCAGAAGATCACATTTCTTTGTTCATGGGGAAACTATGTGTTGTGTGGAAAGATTGGTGATATGTGGACTCCTGAGTGGAATTTGGTGGCCAGGGTGAGATGCTGTCTGGAGAAGCTCTGCTGTAATTTAGCAGCAGAAGAGGCATTTATATGGGGAAATTTCCTGGGTAGGAGGTGACCACTGTCATAAAATTTGGGAGATGGTGAGGCCTCACAGGCATCTTTCCATGTGGATTAGACACACAATTTGAGTTCCACCTGCAGGCAATCATTCTACACTTGGAACAGGACCAGTATAACACACACTCCATGGGAACTGTTGCAGGGAAAATTTGTGAAACCTACCTCCGAAGATTTTTTGAGATCTATGGAATCAACATTTTGGCAGGGTCTAAGGGCCAAGCAGGTAATCAGGCGACCACCAAGAATAATCTAAACTGGGAAATAGGTATAAGCCTGGGAACCACTCACAGCACCACCTGGTGTTTAGAAAGTATATTGTAACATAAATATATTCCTATTAAAGGAAGGCGATCCTTATGGCGCATATATATATATATAAATAATTTTTTGTTGTTATTGCCTTTTTTCTTTTTTGAGTGTTTTATTCCTTTTCTCTTTTTTGTAGGAATTATTTTAAAATATTTTTAAATTCTTTTCACTTGTTTGACTCTTAGGGTTGTTGAGAGTGCTTATGTCAGGCTATTTGAGCTTTTTTGTTTGTTTTTGTTTGTGTTTGTGTATCTGTTTGATTTGTTGGTTGTTTGTTTTATTTCAATGTATCTTGCATTTTGCTAAGTTCTCCAACTGGCTATTTTCCCTAACTCCAATTTTTACATTCAACAAAAGAAAGGGGAGGAGGGAAAGAGGGCTTACAGGAGCCAGGTTTCAATAGAATCTCCCATCCAGAAGGAGAGATAAGGGTCAGAAAGAACCCAACAAAGCAGAAGGGTGGGAGCCAAATGGAGAGAGAAGATTGTAACTGTATGTCATCTCTGCTGAGGCAAGCTGCAACTCCAAGGAAGAAAATTTCAGGTTCATAACCCATTCCAAAGAGGACAAGTGCCCATCCTCTCCCCCAAGATAGTTGATTGCTTGCTGTGGGATCTTGACAAGTGAGCAGTGAACTGAGGACCTCTTCTCTCATCCCATGGGAGAGAGTTTCTGGAGGCTGAAACTCCTTCTGTTGAGAGACTCTGATATGGCCCTGGGCATTGTCTTGCCCAGCGAGATAGTTGAATGAATATTTTCCCTGCCACTTTGAATTCCCAGTCCACTCTTCTCCCGTTGCCTGGCAATCTAGAAGCCCAACCCCTGCAAAGACCAGAATGTTCCTGATTCTTGGGTATTGCATGAACAGTGGCAGTGCAGCAACACTGTACAGGGAATCCAGTAGTAGTGCAGAAAGGAACAGGGGGAAAGGTGTCTGGCCTGGCTTTGCGAAAGGGCAAATCAGTGGTAGGTGAAGGCTTGGGTCTCTGCGTGACTGTCAGAGGCTTGGATACCACTGTGGCATGAGAACCCACGTGGAGACACACAGCATAAACATTAATAGAGCCATCCCACCAGGGTCATATTCCAGAGAGATACCTCCCCAGTTCTATGAACTGCCACAGGGAGCAAAACCTTGCATGGAAGGGATACCTGAGGACCAGAGTGGCTGGGGAAGAGAAACAGCCTCCAAAGGAGAAAAACATTTGTTGCTTTGTTAATCTCTAGTTTGGAATGAGCTCAGGTGGAACACTCTCCAGTTTTCATTGAGCACCAGAGGTAGTTACGCTTCAGCTCCACCAGCTGGCTGGTGGCAGAGTGTGGTGGCCTGACTGACAAGGCATTGACTTCCCTCTGACTCTGGTAGGCTCACATCTCTGGCTCATTTGCTCATTGGAGGGATCTGGATCACAGCCCAGTGGAGTTAACATAATGCCTGGGTATGACAGAGGTACAAGGTGAAGAAGGGAGCACCAGCCCTCTGGACTAACTCTTTTGCTGGATGGGCCTTTGTGACTCCATGGAATACTAGAATGAGTTACACTTGAGATGCCAGTGAACCCCTGATGTCTAGTTGCTGGAAACATTTTGAACTCTCCCACTTGATCTGCATTTGTACTGACAGGGACAATTGATTTGGAACTCTTGACCTGGGCCAATCATCCAAGGACCTCTAAGGTTGTATAGTGGCTGGGTTGTTTTGGGAGGGTTGGATTATCCTCTTCAAGTTGTTGCCTGTGGGAGGTGGGGTGTCTTATTTGCTTGTATTTCCCCACAACTGAGATTTCAGTCTAAAGTCACTGATAAACTAAGATTGGACAAAGACTAGTTGAATACATGTCAGAGTCACCTAGCCCCATCACACAAAGCAGGTACTCAGTATCTCAGGCTGTAGTACTGAATGGGACCTTTGCAATGCTTTAGGGGAAAAGCCATAATCACCAGTCCCAGGTTTTTGGTAAAGGGATGGTTAATTGCAAATCCAGGACCCCTCGATTCAACTTCACCTTACCAGCTTCTCTAGCTAAATAGTGAAAAATAATCATGGGGTGGAATCAGTGGAAAAACTCTGGCAACATGAATAATCAGAGTAGATCAACTCCCCCAAGGTACAAAAAAAGAGGCACAACAGAATATCCCTTTAATAATCAGATGGCTGAGATGTCAGAAATCAAGTTCAGAATTTGAATGGAAAATAAGATTAACAGAATGGAAGTAAAATTGGAAGTAGAAATTCAAGGAGTAATTCAGAAGTCATCTCAAGAATTCAATTAATTCAAAGACAAAATCACCAAAGATTTTGACATGCTGATGCAAGAACATGTAGCCCTCAAAGATCTGAAAAAATACAGTAGAAGCCCTCAGTAACAGAATGGAGCAGGCAGAAGAAAGGATATCTGACATTGAAGACAAAGCTTTTGAATACTCCCAAATGTTCAAAGAGGAAGAAAAATGGAGAGCAAAAATGGATTGTTCTTTGAGAGAGCTGTGTGACCACACCAAAAAAGCAAACATTCGACTTATAGGAATTCCTGAAGATGAGAATGATCCCAAAGGCAGAGAAGCTATACTACAAGAGATAATTGAGGAAAAATTCCCAAACATGGAAAAAGATACTGAAATTCAGATAGCAATTTCAGAACCTGAGAAAGACTAAATCCAAATAAAACATCCCCTAGACACATTGTAATTAACTTTGCCAAAGTTAATATAATAGGAGAAAATCCTGCAAGCATTCAGATGTAAAAAAAAAAATCATAACCTACAAAGGGAAAAATATTAAAATGACTGCAGATCTCTCTTCTGAAACTGTTCATGGTAGAAGAGGATGATCATCAACCTTCAATCTCCTAAAACAAAACAACTTTCAGCTCAGAATCCTATACCCTGTTAAACTGAGTTTTATGTATAATGGAGAGGTCAAATACCTTAATGGAATACACAAGTTAAAGACATTTTTCATAAGTAAACCAAATCTTCAGGATATTCTAAGAGCCATCCCCCACAATGACCAACACAATGCTCTACCACCAAAGTAAAACTCACTCAGAATTTTTTTTTATTATTATTGAATGGTAACTATATACATTAATGCACTTCTGGGGTACAGTGTGGTATTTTAACATATAATTTGAAACATTCCATCAAACTGGTTAACATAGCCTTCATGTCATTTTCTTAGTTATTGTGTTAAAACGTTCATATTCTACTTTTAGAAAGATTCACTTGGACCCTTGTAAGTTAAACCACAGTGGAGATCCCTCCAATCCCCCTCCATCCACCTATTCCCCCCCACCCCCTCCCTCCCCCTTCCTTTATTCTTAGTCTGTTATTAGGTTATAGCTTTCATATAAAAGGTATAAATTAGTTTAATAATAGGGGTGTGTACATTGGATACTTTTTCTTCCATTCTTGTGATACTTTGCTCAGAAGAACATTTTCCAGCTCCATCCATGTGGACATGAAGGACGTAAAGTCTCCATCTTTCCTTATGGCTGCATAGTATTCCATGGTGTACATATACCACAGTTTGTTGATCCATTCATGGATCGATGGGCACTTGGGCTTCTTCCATGACCTGGCAATTATGAACTGAGCTGCAATGAACATTCTGTTACAAATATCTTTGTTGTAATGCGATTTTTTGTCATCTGGGAATATACCTAATAAAGGAATTGCAGGGTCAAATGGCAGGTCTATTTTTAGTTCTCTAAGTGTTCTCTTTCCAAAAGGAATGTATTATTTTACATTCCCACCAGCAGTATAGATGTTCCATATATCTGCCTCTCTATTTTTGTGCCAGTATAGAAAAGTTCCCTTCTTTCCACATTCACGCCAGCATCTCTGGTTTGGGGATTTTGTGATATGGGCTAATCTTACTGGAGTTAGGTGATATCTCAAAGTAGTTTTGATTTGCATTTCTCTCATGATTAAGGATGGTGAGCATTTTTTCATATATCTGTAGGGCATGTGCCAATCTTCTTTAGAGAAATTTTTCTTCAAGTCCCTTGCCCACCCTGAGATGGGATCACTCATTTTCTTCTTACTAATACGTTTAAGTTCTCTATGGATTCTGGTTATTGAACCTTTGTCAGAGACATAACCTGAAAAAAATCTTCTCCAATTCTGAGGCTGTCTACTTGCCTTACTTACTGTGTTCTTGGCTGTGCAGAAGCTCTTTAGCTTGATCAGGTCCCAATAGTGTATTTTTGATGGTGCTTCAATTGCCCAGGGTGTCCTCCTCATAAAATGTTTGCCCAGGCCAATTTCTTCAAGTGTTTTCCCTACACTTTCTTCTAGTATTTTTATGGTTTCATGTCTTAAGTTTAAGTCTTTAATCCAGTGAGAGTCTAACTTAGTTAATGGTGACAGGTGTGGGTGCAGTTTCAGTCTTCTACAGGTTGCCAGCCAGTTCACATAGCACCATTTTTTAAATAGGGAATCTTTTCCTCACTCAATGTTTATAATTGGCTTGTCAAAGATCAGGTACCGGTAATTAGCTGGATTCATCTGTTGGCTCTCTATTCTGTTCCATACATCTGCCTCTCTATTTTTGTGCCAGTACCACGCTGTTTTGATCACTATGGATTTATAGTATAATCTGAGGTCTGGTAGTGTGATTCCTCCTGCTTTGTTTTTATTCCTGAGTAATGTCTTGGCTATTCAAGGTTTTTTATGATTCTATATAAAGCAAAGTATTATTTTCTCAAGATCTTTAAAATATGACAGTGGGGCTTTAATGGGGATTGCATAAAAATTGTATATTGCTTTGGGTAGTATGGACATTTTAACAATGTTGGTTCTTCCCAGCCATGAACATGGTATATTTTTCCATTTCTTAACATTTTCAGCTATTTCTTTCCTTAGAGTTTCATAGTTCTCTTTATAGAAGAGACATTTCTTAAACTGATAGAGGCCATCTACAGCAAACCTACAGCCAATATCGTACTGAATAGAGTTAAATTGATATCATTTCCACTCAGATCAGGAACCAGGCAAGGGTGCCCATTGTCTCCACTGCTCTTTAACATTGTAATGGAAGTTTTAGCCATCGCAATTAGGGAAGAAAAGGGGATTAAGAACATCCATATAGGGTCAGAAGAGATTAAACTTTCACTTTTCACAGATGATATGATTGTCTATCTGGAAAACACCAGCAATTCTACTACAAAACTCCTAGAAGTGATCAAGGAATATAGCAGCATCTCAGGTTACAAAATCAACACTCAGAAATCTGTAGTCTATATATACCAACAGCAGCCAAGCTGAAAAAGCAGTCAAGGATTCTATTCCATTTGCAGTAGTGCCAAAGAAGATGAAATATTTAGGAGTTTACCTAACAAAGGATGTGAAAGATCCCTATAACGAAATTTTTGATCAAAACCCAAATTCCACAGTGGTGAAAGGATTAAAAATGTCTACTGGACTTTTGAAAAACTTGATACCCAAAATTCTACTGGGCTTATCAATACTCTCAATTAATGTGAATGGCTTAAATTGTCCTCTTAAGAGGCATAGATTGGCTGACTGCATACAAAAACTCAGGGCAGATATCTGTTGAATAGAAGAATCTCATTTTACCTTAAAGGATGAAGGGATAGACATCTATAATTCAGGGACATGTAAATAAGAAGAAATCAGGGGTTGCAATTTTATTTGCAGATGCATTAGGCTTTAAACCAACAGAAGTAAGGAAAGACAAGGATGGTCACTTCATATTTGTTAAGGAAAACACTCAACATAATGAGATTTCAATTATATTTTAATTGATACAAATGACAAATTTTACTACATGAGTTAATATTTATGTCCAAGCACAAGGGTAATGAAATATATTTTCCATGCAAAATATTATATACATTAAATAACATACAGTGGTAACTATGTAGTGTAGGTTTCCTGGGAAGCAGACTCTGTGATAGAAATATACAAGCAAGAAGTGTATTTATTGCTGCCCCCCCCCCCAAAGGCCTCTAAATAGTGAGGAGAATTATTTCTGGGAATACTCATTTTTTTTCTAAAGTCTCAAAAAATGGACAACTAATATTTATAAATAAAAATAGAAGATAATTTCAAAAAACAGCTTGTGTCAAATCTTATACACAATAGAAAAAGAACTCCTTAAAATTCATTCTACTTTAATTAAATGTATCTGATATTAAAATTAAAAAATATATAATAAAGGGAAATTACAGCCATATTTCATTATGAATGAGGATGCAATATCCTAAACAACATATTAACAAGTCAAATTGAAAATGATTATTCAAATAATGTACTTTGGTCAAAATTAAATCCAACTTATATTAGGATTAGTCACTATTTTATTCTTTTTTTATTTTCCTTTCCCCCACCACCTTCCCTCCTTCTCTCTCTCTCTGTTATCCCCTTACTGCACCCCCACCATGTCATTAATTATCATTAATTTTTCTCACATCAAAATTGAATACATAGGATTCATGTTTCTCTATTCCTGTGATGTTTCACTAAGAATAATGTGTTCCACCTCCACCCAGGTTAATACAAATGCTGTAAAATCTCCATTTTTTTTTTTTTTGAGGAATAGTATACATACACCATAGTATGCCAATCCATTCCTGAGTTGAGGAGCATTTAGGCTGGTTCCACATTTTGTAATTGTAAATTGAGCTACAATAAACAGTCTAGTACAAATGTCTTTATAATAAACGTTTTTTGTTTTGTTTTTTTTTCCTTTCTGGATAGATGCCCAGTAATGGGATTGTAAGATCAAACAGGTGGTCTAGGCTGAGTTCTTTGAAGTTTCTCCATACTTCCTTTCAAAAAGGTTTTATTACTTTGCAGTCCCACCAGCAATGTAAAAGTGTTCCTTTCTCTCCACATCCACAACAGCATCTGCAGTTTTTAGATTTTGTGATATAGGCCATTCTTGCCGGGGTTCGATAACATGTCAGGATGGTTTTAATTTGCATTTCTCTAATAATTAGTGATGATGAGCATTTTTCACATGTTTGGTAACTATTCATCTGTCTTCTTTAGAGAATGTTCTGTTCATTTTTCTTCCCCATTGATGTATGGATTGTTGGCTTTTTTCATGTGGATTAATTTAAGTTCTCTATAGATCCTAGTTACTAAGTTTTGCCTAATTCAAAATATGCAAATATCCTTTCCCATTGGGTAGGTTGTCTATTTGCTTTGGTTGTTGTCTCCTTAGCTGTATGGAAGTTTTTCATTTTAATTAAATCCTGTTTGTTTATTTTTGTTGTTGTTGCAATTGCCATGGCAGTCCTCTTCATAATGTCTTTCCCCAGGCCAATTACTTCTAGTGTTTTTCCTATGCTTTCTTTAAGTATTTTTATCATTTCATGCCTTAAATTTAAGTCCTTTATCCATCTTGAATCAATTTTTTTGAGTGGAGAAAGGTGCAGGTCCAATCTCAGTCTTTTACATATGGATATCCAGTTCTCCCAGCACCATTTAATAAATAGGGAGTCTTTCCCACAGTGCATGTTCTTGTTTAGTTTATCCAAGATCAGATGATTGTAAGTTGATGGTTCTGGTTTTCTATTTGATTGCAAATGTGTATGTCTCTATTTTTCTGCCAGTACCATGGTGTCTTGACCACAATGGCCTTGTCGTACAGCCTAAAATCCAG
Organism: Galagoides demidoff; assembly: GCA_963574575.1. Classification (NCBI taxonomy): domain Eukaryota; kingdom Metazoa; phylum Chordata; class Mammalia; order Primates; family Galagidae; genus Galagoides; species Galagoides demidoff. Next base: position 11,430 of record CAUYQV010052326.1, read on the forward strand.
TATGGTGGTGACCCGGGCTTTGTTTTTATTATTAAGAACTGCCTTACCTATGTGGTTCCCCCTCCCGTTACATACAAAATGCAGAAACATTTTTCCCAAGTCTTGAAAATACAATGTTGATATTTCAATAGGGATGGCATTGAATCAGTAGATTGCTTTGGGAAGTACAGACCTTTTACGAATGTTATTCTTCCCAGCCATGACCATGGTATGTTCTTCCATTTCTTAATATCCTCTGCTATTTCCTTTCTTAGGGTTTCATAATTTTCATTATAGAGGTCCATCACCTCTTTTGTTTGGTATATACCTAGGGTTTTTTTTTTTGCTGCTATGGTGAAGGGAGTTCTGTTCTTAATTAACCTCTCATCTTGGCTGTTATTGTTGTATACAAAGGCAACTGACTTGTGGACATTGATTTTATATCCTGAGACATTACTGCATTTTTTGATGACTTCCAGGAGTCTGTGGCTGAGTCTTTGGTGTTCTCTAAGATCATATCCTCAGCAAAGAGGGAGAGTTTGACCTCTGCTCTCATTTGGATGCCCTTTATCACCTTATCTTGCCTAATTGTATTGGCTAGAACTTCCAGCACTATGCTGAATAGTAATGTTGACAGAGGACAACCTTCTCTGCTTCCAGGTCTAAGTGGAAAAGCTTTCAGTTTAACTCCATTCAGCAAAATATTAGCTGTGGGTTTGTCATCGATAGCTTCAGTCAGTTGAAGAAATATGCCACCTCTGCATAAACTCTTCAATGTTCTAATTATAAAAGGATGCTGGATTTTATCAAATGCATTTTCTGCATCTATTGAGAAGATCATATGGGCTTTGATTTGCTTCTGTTCATATGGTGAATAATGTTGATGAATTTGCATATATTAAACCAGCCTTACAAACGTGGGATGAAACCTACTTGATCATGATGTATGACTTTTTTGATGATAAACTGTAATCTATTGGCTAGAATTTTGTTCAGAATATTTGCATCTATATTCATTAGTGAAATTGGTCTGAAGTTCTCTTTTTTAGATGGATCTTTTCCCTGGTTTTGGCATCAGGGTTATATTTGGTTTGTAAAACATGATGGGGAAGATTCCTTCTTCCTTAATTCTTTGGAATAATTTCCTTCACATTGTCAAATTTTGGGGCATAGAGATTCTGGTAGTATTCAGAGATAATCTCCTGTATCTCTGTGGCATCAGTTGTTATTTCTTCTTTATCATTTCTGATTGAGGTTACTAGAGATTTTACTTTTTTATTTCTAGTTAGTCTGGCCATAGCTTCATCTATTTTATCTATTTAAAAAAAAAAAAAACAATGCCTTGTTTGGTTAATTTTCTGAATGCTTCTTTTGTTTTCAATTTCATTAATCTCTGATTTAATTTTGGATATTTCTTTTCTTCTGCTGGGTTTAGACTTAGATTGTTCTTTTTACAATTCCATAAGATGGCTTGTGGGTTTGTTCATGTTCTCTATTTCTGTTTTCTGAATGTAGGCTTTGGAAGTGACAAATTTTCCTCTCAGGACTGCTTTTTCTGTACCCACAGGTTTTGGTAGCTTTCATCTTCATTTTTGTTATGCTCAAGGAAGTTAATGATTTCCTTTTTTATTTCTTCCTGCACCCAACTGTTATTGATCATAAAGTTGTTTAATTTCCATGCCTTTGTGTTAGGTTGAACATTTTTGTTGGAGCTGAGTTCCACCTTTAGTTCCTTGTGGTCTGAGAAGATGCAAGATAAAATTTCAATTCTTTTGATTCTGTTGAGGTTTGTTTTGTGTCCTAGGATATGATCAATTTCAGAGAATGTTCCAGGGGGCAATGAGAAGAATGTATATTCTTTATCTTTGGGATGGAGTTTTCTACATATCTCTATCAAGCACAGTTGTTCTAGGGTCTCATTTAAATCTCTTATATCTTTCTTTAATTTCTGTCTAGAAGATCTGCTCCTCTGGGTAAGAGGAGTGGTATAGTTCCCTGTTATCGTGGTGTTGTATGATATCATACTACTCAGACTGAGTAAGGTCTGTTTCAAGAATCTGGGAGCATTTAAGTTGGGTGCATAAATATTTAGAATTGAAATGTCTTCTTGTTGTATTTTTCCTTTGACCAATATGAAGTGACCATCATTTTTTTTTTACTTTAGTTGCTTTAAATCCCTGTGTGTTTGAAAAGAAGATTGCAACACCTCTTTTCTTCTGAATTCTGTTTGCCTGAAAATTTGACTTCCACTCCTTAACTCTCAATTTTAATTTGTCTTTTGACATGAGGTCTGTTTCCTGCAGACAGAAAATAGATGACTGGTGTTTTTTAATCCAATCAACCAATCTGTGCATCTTCAGTGGAGAATTCAAGCCATTGACATTTATTGAGATATTTGATAAGTGTGGTAGTGTTCTATTCATCTTATTTTGTGAAAGGCCATTGCTTAGTTTTGTCTTTTTCATCATTATGGAAGCTAGGGTCTGTCCTTTAATTTCTGGGTGTTTACTTTGCAGAAGGTCCATTTTCATAAACAGTTTGTAGAACAGGTTAAAGTATTTCCTATAGAGCTGGTCTTATTGTGGCAAATTTCCTTAATATTTACATATCAATGAAAGATTTGATTTCTCCATCAATTTTAAAGCTTACCTTAGTGGTATATAGAATTCTGGTTGTAATTGTTCAGTTTAAGTAGATTAAAGGTGAATGACTATTGTCTTCTGGTTTGTAAAGTTTAATTAGAGAAGTCCCTGGTCACCCTGGTGTATTTGCCTTTGTAGGTCAGTTGGTGCTTACTCCTGGAAGCTTGCAAAATCTTTTCTTTTGTCTTGACTTTAGACAGGTTCATCCTAATGTGCCTTAGAGAAGTTCTATTTGAGTTGAGGTGACAAGGGGTCCAATAGCCCTCTGAAAGGAGTGTGTCAGAGCTTTTGGTGGTATTTGGGAAATTTCATTTATATTATTCTCTAGAATGGCTTCCATTCCTCTGTGTCATTCTTCTTCCCCTTCTGGGATACCTATAACTCATGTTTGAATGCTTCATAAAGTCTTATAATTCCATCAGTCAACCTTCTGCTTTCTTTCTGTTCTTTTCTGCCTCTTTAACTGAGTTATCTCAAGAGCTTTATCGTCTGCCTTTGAGATTCTCTCTTCTGCATGATTTAATCTGTTGTTGATAATTTCTATTGTGTATTTAAGTTCCCTAATTGACTGCTTCAGTTCCTTCAGCTCTGGTATATCCTTTCTATATTCTTCATATCATTTATCTCTTATTTGATTCTGGTTTTGAATTTCCTTTTGGTTATTTTCCTCTTTCTCAGAAATTTCCTTCATTGTTTTCATCATCTGTATTTTAAATTCTCCTTCTGTCATTTCTAACATTTCTTTATAGATGGAATCCTCTGCAGTAGCTACCTCATGGTCCCTTTAAGAGGTTATTCTGGAGTAGTATTTCAGAGATTTCAATTATTAACATTCATGCACCCAACCAGAATGCTCCACAATTTACAAGTGAGACCCTAACAGACATGAGCAATTTGATATCCTCCAGCCTCATCATAGTCAGAGATTTTAACACCTCTTTGACAGTGTTGAATAGAAACTCCAATTAGAATCCAAGCAAATAAATTTTGGACTTAAACTTCTCCAGACAATAATAAAATTTACTTTTTATCCTAACAAAACTGAATAGACTTTTTTCTCATCAGCCCCAAATTGATCACATCTTAGGTCACAAGGCTAACCTCAGCAAGTTTAAAAGAATAAAAATTATTCCTTGTATTTTCTCAGATCATCATGGAATAAAAGCTGAACTCATGAATAATGAGAATGTACATACATGTGCAAAGACATGAAAACTAAATAACCTTATGCTGAATGATAGCTGGGTCTTAGATGAGATTAAGAAATAAATTACATTTTTAGAACAAAACTATAATGAAAACACAAATTATCAGAACCAATGCAAAGCAAAGGCAGTTCTAAGAGGGACATTTATAGTGTTGCAAACCTTCCTCAAGAGAACAGAAGGAGAGGAAGTCAACAATTTAATAGGACGTCTTAACTGGAAATGGAAGAATATTCCAAACCCATACCCAGCAGAAGTAAAGGAATAACCAAAATTAGAGCAGAATTAAATGAAATCAAAACAAAAGAATTATTCAAAAGATCAATGAATACAAAAGTTGTTTTGAAAAATTTAACAAAATTTATAAACTTTTGGCTAGCCTGACAAAAATAGAAAATTAAAATCACTAATATCATCAATCAAATATGACAAAGGTGAAATAACAACAAACACCTCAGAAATTCAAATAATTCTTAATGAATACTACCAATACCTCTATTCTCAGAAATATGAAAATCTGAAAGAAATTGACCAATACTTAGAAGCATGGCACCTCCCTAGACTTATCTAGAAAGAATTGGAAATGTTGAACTGACCTATATAAAGTACTGAAATTGCATCAACTATATTAAATTTCCAAAAAGAGAAGAGTCCAGGACCAGAGGGCTTCACATTAGAATTCTACCAAACCTTTAAAGAGGAACTAGTACCTACATTACTTAACTTTTTATAAAGCATAGAAACAGAAGGAATACTTGTCTACACATTCTTTTAAGCAAATATCACCCTGAAACCCAAAGCAGGA
>CAUYQV010052331.1:0-15697 GCA_963574575.1 Galagoides demidoff
GGTAGAGTGCCATGGCATCACAGCTCATAGCAACCTCCAACTCCTGGGCTCAAGCGAGTCTCCTGCCTCCGCCTCCCAAGTAGCTGGGACCACAGGCACCCGCCACAACGCCCGGCCACTTTTTGGTTGCAGCCATCATTGTTGTTTGGCGGGCAGGCTGGGGATTCGAACCTGCTACCTTGGGTGTATGTGGCTGGCGCCTTAGCTGCTTGAGCCACAGGCGCGGAGCCATACTCTAGGATTTCTTAAACATTTAACTATCAACTTTCACTGTGAGCTGTTACTGTCCTCTTAGTTCAGATGCATTCTGTGAAAACCCAACTTTTCTTCCTTTCTATACACAAAATTAATCTGTCTTTTCAGAAGTCTTGCCCCATGTTTTCTTTGTTTGCCTCTCTGTGTTGCTGCTTGAGTTGATAGATTTCATTTTCTAGTTGCACAATAGTCCGTTCAATCTCATAATTCTTACTGACCAAGGACACGCAATTTGATTCCATTTCTCTCAATTTAGATCCAGCTGTGAGTTGCATGTTCTTTCACTGCCAGTTTAAATCTTGAACATGTTTCCTTAACTTCTGAGGCTCTTTCTGTGCATGTTCAATCATATGAACTAGATTTTCATTGTATACCTTCCAGGCATTACATCCATGCTGTGACATCAGTTCCAAATTCTCAATTTGAACTGCCTGATGCTCTAACTGGGCCCTAGAATTGTTTACACATTCTTGCCACGCAGTAATGTCATTTTTCTGGCCTGAGGAAGGAGCTGGAAGTTCATATCGTTTCATACTGAGCAATTCAATTGGTTGTCGCGCAGCCAGTCTTTCAAATTCATTTCTCATTATGTCAGTTTCAAAAGCAGAATAATCCGGGGCTGTCAAGTAGCTCAGGTAGTTCTTAGTTGGTCGGTATCTGCGGGTTTCCGCTTCCACCAGCGCCGCAGCCGCTTCCCGCACACCAGGCGCTTCATAACCTTGATCAAAATACGGCAGTGCGCCCAGCACAACCTCTCCAGCCACCAAACCCAGGCTCGCCATTACCCGACCCGAGGCAGGCGCGTGCTGCGTTCGTGCAGGCTCAGTGGCATTTAAGTATGCCGGCGCCTAACACTGACGTAATCCATGTCGCCTGCGCACTCTATTTTTTATTTTTTATTTTTAGCAATATATTTTGTTATTTAATTTTTCATTTTACTTGTTTATTCTGTTACACCCACCCTATTTTTTTTTCTTTAGACAGTCACAAGCTTTTTTTTTTTTTTTTTTTTTTTTTTTCAGTTTTTGGCTGGGGTCGGGTTTGAACCCACCACCTCCGGTTAATGCGGCCTGCGCCCTACTCCTTTGAGCCACAGGCCCCGCCCTAGACAGTCTCAAGCTTTTGCCCTGGGTAGAGTGCCATTGTGTCATCATAGCTCACAGCAACCTTAAACTATGAGACTCAAGCAATCTTCTTGCCTCTGTTTTTCTATTTTTTAGTAGAGACAGGGTCTTGCTCTTGCTCAGGCTGGTCTGGATCTTGAGCTTAAGCAATCCACCTGCCTCGGCCTCCCGGGTACTAGGATTACAGGCGTGAGCCACTGCACCCGGCCTAGTTGTCTATTTTAAATTGCACACGAACTTTATGGCCACCCTGTATTTTTAAAAGACCGTATGTGTTCTTCAAAGCCAAAGATTTTGTATCTTCAGTATTTTGCAGGTACATAAGAAATGTTTGATGAATGAAAGGTATTTAAGTAATCTTTTAATGGTACTTTCTCTCCACAGGCCAGTGAAACTCTTACAGTGTGTGGACCACAGCACTCATCCTGACTGTGCCTTAAAATCGTAAGTAAATGTTTCATCCAAATCTCCCAAGATAACGAGTTCTTGGTATTACAGAACACTAGTGAATTGCAGCTCAGTTTGATACACACCCCCTAAAATGTCCCACTGCAGGGTAGGATCAGTCCTTCTGCACTTCCCTTGGTCTGTCTGAGCTGCTTACTAGGTTGGGGCAGATTTGGGAGGCTTGTGCTGGGCTGAGCCAAACTCACCGTGCACAGCAAAGCAGAGGCAGCCGGATGCCATCCTCTGCTCCTGCTGCATTAGCTTCAGCAAAAATTCCAGGAGTGGGCAGGGGAAGACCTTTTAACATTTATCCCTTAATCTTAACTTAAATTTCTATTAACATTTTTGAATATGTATACATGGGACACAATTTAAAATTAAAAGGGTAGAGAAAGTAACTCTTTCTTCCTCTAAGTTACTTAATTCCCCTGCCCAGAGATGACACTTTAGTTTCTTGTGCTCCTTCTAGACTCCCGTGTGCCTGTAACAACCCACACCCCCCCCTTTTGTTTTGTTTTTACAAGCGAAGGTATTCACAGGATTCTTGCTTTTTTCACTTAACAGTATGTCTTGGAGCTGACTCTGTATTTCTAGATAAAGCTACCTCATTCTTTTTAACAGCTCTGTCGGAGTCTACTCTGTGCAAGTACCATGATCTATTTAACCCCACTGGCCACAGGCGGACATTTACATTGTTTCCAATAACAGTAAGAGGATTTCTTTTCCCTCAGCTCCCATTTCCCCGGAGTAATTTCTTTTAACATTTTGGTCCATCCTCTCCCAGAAGTGTTCAGTGCATGAACATACATGTATGTTATCAGACACAGATGTGTGTTCATCTGGTCTTGGCTTGGACTTATTTTCATTTTTATTTATTTGTGGCCTTCTTCACATAACTGGTGCCATCTTCTGAAGCCTGTTCAGACTTCTGCTTCAGTCTGTTAGTGGCCACAGGGCTACAGGGTGGCTACACCATGGTTCGTGTCATCTTTTCCCAGTCAGAGGCTATTATAGTATTTGGTTTACTATTATAAAAAATACTGAAATATGACCGGCATATGCACCCAGGAGACATGGAGGCAAGCTGCCCCCAGCCAGCATGGCAGAGCAACCCAACAGGAGGCCAGGGACCCCATTTCATGGAGTCACTGTGTCAACCCAGGGCGGTTACAGAGGCAGAAATAAACATCAATACTCTCGAGGGGCATTTTGACAGGGACCAAGCCTGTATCTGAACCAACGTGGGTCAGTGCTATTATCCTCCCTTCAGAGTTGAAGAAACTCTGGCTAGGAAAAGTTAGCGAAGGACTCAACCAAGCCCACCCAGCTGATGCAGGCAGAGCCAAGGTCTGAAGACATCTATGTGGCTACCGGTGTTCACTCAGCAGGCATCTGTTGTCTCCATTTCTCCATTGGAAGAAGATTCAACAACTCCAATATGTGGACTAGGAGCCAGTGCCCCAGTTCAGGGATGGCTTAAGCCCTCTCTGCACACTCTGCTATTCAACACTTGTGCATTTGGTGTGCATTTTTGTGAGTCCTCTCACAGAAGATAGAGAATATTCTACAGACCTGGGTCTTTCCTTTCCTCACCTGAAAATGAAGTCCATCCCTGCTGTTCAAAAACCTTCAAGGGTCCCTACTACCATAAAACCCTCTTTCCTACTCCCAAGTTCAGACTAGCCTGACCTTCCATGTCCTTCTACTCTTCCTGAACACACCACCCACGGCTTCTCCCTGGGAACTCTCATTTCAGGCTAGTTTTGATCCCTTTCCCTAAAGGCATCATGTGCTTTTCTGCCCGTAAGTTTGTGCACACTCGCCCTTTTGGCAGGACCAAGGGCTCAGCAGTTGAAGTCACACGTCCTGATATCTGCAGTTTTCTTATCTATGAGGCCTCAAGCAGCCTACCCTGACCTTGATAGGTAAAATTACTGTCTCCATCATATAATTCTGGCTCCCCAAAGGCCCTCCTGGGGCTCTACTTTTCTTCTTTAGAGTGTTTATCATCTTCTGGCTGACTGGCTTGTGAAGTTTAATCATAACTGCCCATCTCTCAACTGTTTGAACTTGAGCCCTGGAGAGACGGGTGGGGACCTTGGCTCTTTGACGGCAGTATTCTGATAACCTAGAATGAAGCTTGAAACCTGATGGATACTCGGCAAAAGAGCAATGAAGGAACCCGCCGGTGATTGGCTTCCACCCTGGGCAGGCACGGATTGAAGATGAACCCTGTTTGGAGGTGCTGGGCGGCTGGAAGGAATGTTAGATGTCTACAAGAAACTCAGAAAGATGCCCAGTGGCAGTGTTGCATAAATCCAAGGTTTTGATTGCAGAAGATGAGAACCAACTGTGGCTCACTTGGGGGGTAAAAAGCGAACAAGGAGGTTCAGAGGATTTAAGAGATAGACTGTTGTGGCCATGGCCGTGGACCACGACCTAGTTCAGAGGCGACAGGGAAACGACACTAACCTACACACACTTTAAACAGAGCCTGAGAACACCTGGAGACAGCCCACAATAGTCCATGAGGGGCAGGCTGGGCCAGGGCAGCCGTCTCTGGCTTCTTCAGAAGGCTTTTATTGGTTTCTAGCAAACAAAAGGGCATGTACAAAACGCAAAAATGCCAGAAGATAGGGTTAAAAGAAGCCGAAGTCCCCCAGAAGATTGGATAAAGGGAAAGGCTGGGTATAGGGGGACACAGGGTAGAGGGTTGCTAACAAACGGCTGTAGCGTATTCAGAAAGGGGGCGGGGAAAACCAGTTTCATCCCCTCCAGGGGCGGTAAGCCAGGTTCCCTAATCTAACTGCAGATGGGAGTTCAAAGGATTCAGCGCTGTTTCAGTCTTGCCGCACCTGTTGACTCTGGGCTCAGAGGGATAGTCCAGCTTGTCAGGCGGCATCCAGGCTCTTTTCGTCTTTGGTGGTCTTGATGAGCCCCCAGGGATCGCACGTCCGCTCACTTTACCTTGGATACCCCTGGGTTGAGGGGGACGCCCCACTGAGAAGTCAACAGTCTACCCCACAGTAGACATTCTAATGAGCCTGGACTTGGATGAGGCCTGAATGGGGAATGTGCGTACTGTGACAGCATTGCTTAGGTCAGTACCCTTTTAGTTCTCTCACTAACCAGACTACCTTTCACAGCACGGAGCCTCCATTTTACCCACCATTCCCCTTCAAATAAGCCAATGGCGTCACCCTGGCACCAGCGCCCCTGCCGAATAGAGAGTGTGAGGTGAGGAGGGTGGCTCTCCTCACCGTCGCAGGCGTTTCTGAGCACTTGGGACATGCCAGGCTTCCAGCTGGCGCCGGGAGTCATTTACTTTTTTGGTCCCAATCACATTCCCAGAAGGAGGGCAGTTAGATCCTCATCAGTGAGATAAGCAGTCACTTCAAGTCCCTGGAGACTGGTTAGAGCGGGAAGTAACACCCAGCTTGTCTGGGGGTAAAGTCCTTGTCACATCAGTCACACTGCCTCAAAGTGTCACTGGGTCCAAGTCACTGCAGGTGAGTGGGGGTTTGCAGGTCTTCACCTGCTCTCCTCCCTTCTCGGCGACATTCTTTCAGGGATTGTTGGTAAATTTATTCTTGACAGCTCTGCCCAAATTCCTTTGAATGTCGAGAATAACACCCTCTTTCGCTCTCTGCCATTTTTCCCTCCATTTTGTTGCTCTGGCAGTTTTTTACTAATCTCTCTCTTTTTAATGGTAGCAATGAATATTGGTAGGTAATTTACATGAGAGGAGCCGAAATTCGTGAATACACACAATTATTTAATCATTCTAATAATGAAACAAATTCAATCAGACGTAATTTACTCCTCAGATTCATTGACATACTTTAACAAAAAATAGTAGGGAAATCTCTTAAAGATGTGATCCAATGCTTTTTAGCAATTTGGTAAAGTGCTTTGGGAAAACAATTTGGCAATATGTATTAAGAATTATAAAAATATAATCTTTGACCTCAGCCAGACTTCAAGGGTACTTTTGGTGACTTATTCTCAAGAGATGATTCACAAGGCAGATGGCCTGTGTGCTCAAAGATGTTTGACAAACCCAAATGTCCACCGGCAAGCAAATGCTTACAGCAAAGGGTAAACTTAGTGGATGGAGGAAACAGTAGCCATTAAAGACAATGGTAGAAGGCCGGGCGCTGTGACTCAAGCCTGTAATCATAGCACTCTGGGAGACCAAAGTGGGTAGATTACTTGAGCTCAGGAGTTCAAGACCAGCCTGAATAAGAGTGAGACCCTATCTCTAAAAATAGCCGAGTGTTGTGGTGGGAGCCTGTAGTCCCAGCTACTTGGGAGGCTGAGTCAAGAGTATTGCTTGTGCTCAAGTGTTTGAGGTTGCTGTGATATATGATGCCACAGCACTCTACTGAGGGTGACAAAGTGAGACTCTAAATAAATAAATAAAATACAGACAATGGTAGAATAATCATACATCAAGGTGAAATGTACTCACGGGTAATCTAAGGGAAAAATAATCCCATATGCTTATAGGTTATAATATCGGTTGGTGAGAATTTGAGAAAACAGACCAGGTGCAGTGGCTCACACCTAAAGCTGAAGACACTTAGCACTCGGGGAGGCTGAGGCAGGAGGATGGCTTGAGGCTAGGAGTTAGAGGTCGCTGTGAGCTAGACTGACACCACACACTCTAGCCTGGGCAACCAAGTGAGACCCTATACACCCCTGCCCCCCCCAAAGAAAAAGAGAGAGTATGAGAAAAAAGACATACATCACTGAGACCAGGACTCAGCGTGTCAGGGAGAGTCCAGAGAAAACTTAAAATCTCTTATCGTGGCTGGAAGTTTCTCTCCAAAGTGCCCCAGGCCACAGAGGTAGGACCACCTGTCTCCACTTGTTGGGAATGGTGGTGTCAAGGACTTTTAATCTGAGAAGGTTTAGAATGGAGTAAACAGCTGCTGACATACACCCACCCATGTTATTAATAGTTTTGTGACAAGTTTAGGGACAATCTGTGTGACTTGGTATTTAACTTCTGCAACATTTTAGAGAATTTAACATATAAGAATAGCTGTTGGATTAGTCCAGTGATCCCAATATATGTGTAACTATTAAGTAACTGATTTTAGACCTAGGATTTTAAAAGCTGTAAGAGAATTTTACTAAGTTTTTAACCAGTATCGGAGTATTTAAAATAATTATGATTAAATTTTATACAGGGTAGCCATAAAGTTCATGTGCAAAATATTTCTTAAGTAAAAATAAATATACCTTTATATTAATTAGTTAATTATTTAAAAGTAAAAATAATTTTCAGTTTTGAATGAATCAGGCCTGGGCCATTAACTAAATCAGAAGTGCAGTTGTAGAAAATGTCCAGCAGGGGGAGTCCAAATACAAGCTCGGACAGCAAAAAAAAGAGGGTGATGAGCGTTCAACTCGTCATGGAGTCGGGAACTTTTAAGGTCCCCACCACTTGTCCAAAGCCTTGGGGCATATTTCCAAGCCAACATTAGATGATTTCATAATTTTAAAAACTCATCTTTTAATTTGTTTAAAAGAATTCAGTAATGACTGTTTTAAAAATCTAGTTGTCAGACACTTTTTGTGGTGACCAGGTACACAATTTGGCCAGATCCTCCTGTTGTTGTCTCTATGTCAAGCCAGCTTTTCCTTTACCTGTTAAATTTGATGATGTAATAGCTATTGGGAGAGCACGTGACTAACATATGGTAGGTACATCCTTGTGATAAGAATCCCCTCTCCCCCAAGGAAGAATGAGCCAACTGACACAGACACATGTACAATGTATCCAAGAGATGGTGTCAGGTGAAGGCAGCAAATTGCAGATTCCCTGTGCTTAGAAAAAAGGGACAAGTGATGTGTGGATCACCTTCTTGGGGGATAACCCAAACCACCAAAGATGATTCCCTGTGGAGGATGTGAACGGGGAGACCAGAAGACTAGCTCCCTCTCTGTGACTGTCTGTAGCGTGAGTTCCCCACAGTGTGCACATTTTTGAATGTAGGTGCTGTACAGTGGTGCTGACATCTTCTCTGTTTCCTTTTTAATGCACAGGGCAGCAGTGTCTACTCAAGGAGAAGCCCCACTTCTTTATGCAACACAAAGCACCAGCCTTCTCACCCTCCTCTTGCTGGCTCTGGCTTCAGGAACTCAGATGTAACTCAGAACTCTGCTATGCCTTTCTAAGCAGCCTCCTGCAGCCCACCAGTGCCCACTCATCATTCCTGTTCTGGGTATGCCAACTGAGTCCTCTGTCCAAAGAAACTCTTTTTCTGGGAAAACATTTCCCTGAAATGGTATTTCAGGAACAAAAAAATTAATGTAGTTCTATTTAGCAGGCAAAAAATTCTGAATGACAATTAAAAGTTTGCTGGGTGTGGTGGCTCCTGCCTGTAATCCTAGCACCTTGGGGATCCAAGGTGGGAAGATCACTGAGAGTAGGAGTCTGAGAACAGCCTGAGCAAGAGCAAGACCCTGTCACTACAAAAAGAAAAAAAAAACCTAGGCATGGTGCAGTCACAGCTACTCAGGAGGCTGAGGCAGGAGGATGGCCTGAGCCCAGGGGTTTGAGGTTGCTGTGAGCTATGATGATGCCATGGCACTCTAGCCAAGGCAACAGAGTAAGACCTGTCTCAAAAAAAAAAAAAAATTAAAGAAGCTATTATTATTTTTTATTTTTAAAATGGCACAAAGCATTGGAATCCAGACTGCTGTTTATATAACGAAACATTTTTAGAAAGTTCTGATAGAACTGTATTTTATATCATCTAGATTTTCCTATCTCCTCAGCAGGGCACACTGTATGCTTGTAGTAGCTATATAAATGTGCACATATATTTTTGGCATGCGAAGATTTATGTATAGAGATGTTCATTTCATGGTTATATCTAATGAGGGAAACCCCAAAATGTTCAATCATATTTACATATGCACTGAAGCTGTTCAGAACTGTTTACATAAGATTTGGTATGTCCATAGGAAGGACTGTCATTCAACAAGTAAAAGTCATGGTTCCAGCTCAGATGTTTGTCAGCTGGTGAATGGATAAACTAGTTGTAGTCAGTCTATACCGTGGAATATTACTGAGCAATACAGGTAACTGTTATTGATACAGGCAACGATATGGATCAAACTCAAATGCATTATGTCAGGTGAGAGGCGCCAGGCCCAGGGTGACATCTTGTGTGATTCTGTTTACATGACATTCTAGAAAAGGTAAAACTGTAAGAACAGAGAACAGGTCAGTGGTTGTGGGCGGGGGAGGTTGTCAGCACTTGGGGCAGGGCCAGTTACACAGCCCAGTGAGAGGGGACTGTGGGGGGCAAGGAAACTGTCCTGCACGTGACTGATGGGGGCTACATGACTCTGTGGCTTTGTCAACACTGCAGCAGAAAAGAGCAAATCTGATTGTATGTAAATTAAAAAGAAAACTTTTCAATGAATATTTAAGCACATAGAAAAATGTCAATGATATAGGTAAGATGTAAGATTTAAAAGTTGTTTATTGTGTGACATGAACATCTAAAATATAATAAAATTTAATAAATTATATGATAAATGTGTATTTATATGACATGCATATATTGTCAGTGAATGAAAGAAAAGGCAATACACCAAAAGGCTGGGCAATTATCTCTTGACAGTGGTCTTATCAGTGATCCTGTTTTTGAATTTTGACTTTTTTTCCCCCAAATTTTCTCCAAGGAGCACACTCTACTTTTATAATCAGAAAAAGAGAATCCTATAAACACACTCCCCCCATATACATGTGGTAATTTAACCTAATTCAAAACATTTCCAGAAGAGTAAACAAACCAAAAGCTTGATACAAACACTTCTGTGTTTCATTACTGCTTGTGTGTCCTAAAGCAAGTGTGGGTCTTCCTGGGGGAGCTCACCGATCCTGATGCCCCAGGCCCTGCAAGTAGCCATATAAACCTCTGTGAGTAAGAGAGGATGGCCCAGGCAGCCTCAGGCAGCTCCTGGTGTTAATGACCTCTAAGTTCATCAGTTATAGCAGACATACCCCTCTGCTGGGAGGTGTTGATAACTGTGCCTGTGTGTGGCAGGGAGGATGTGGGAACTCTGTGTTCCGTCTGCTTAATTTTGCTGTGAACCTACAATTGCTCTAAAAATAGTCTATTAAAAAATAAAGGCCAACTTAAGGAATTTCAGACCCTCCAGAGAAAGTGTGACAGCATCTGTGAGCCCTTCCTTGAGAAGCTCTCTGCTCTCCTGGCGGGTGTCTTAAGGGTGGGAGAGAGGTGCTCACCCAGATTGTAGAGTTCACAGCCTTCGGATTCTGAGTGTCATGATGTTGGTAAATAAAAACAGAGAAAAAAAATTCTAAAATAATGCCTGAATATTGGTTGATTCAAAAAACCCAACGGAAGGTACAGAATTTTGATTAAAAACATGGTCGCCTTCTTCTGATGGTCTTCAAAGATGTCAAGAGGGAGAGACCACCTCCTGGCCACCCATTTGAAGTTCACCTCAAACGCAGCTGCTATCATCCAAATCGTGTCCCCGCAAGTCCATATTCTGTGATGGAAGACGTGGCCAACAAACCCAACGATGAGTATTTTGCACAGCAAAGTCTAGAAGCAGACACAGGCTAAGGGGAACACCAGCATTTTTGATTCCTTCTGTGAAAACTGGTCTGCAAAGGGTGCCCGGCAGATGTGGGTGAATTGAGTGTCGCTTTGAAAAGTTATCCTAGTCCCAGTCCATGTGGGACAGCCCAGAACAAGCCGAACTAGTTCCTAACACTTATTTCCATCTGTTTAGTCTTTCTGAAATTCCTCAGGGCAGGAACATGGAGCTCATGGAAATGAATAGTCATCGGAGACTTTGCAGTTGCTGGACCTTAGTAGCAATCTTTTGAAACCCAGAACTCAGCCTTGCTCTTCTCGGGAGACTTTTGGCACCAAAGAAAAGGCCAAACTGAAAGGCTACCCTGGCAAAGAGGGCACGACTATTGTTGAGACTGGGAGGCTGCTTTTTAAAGACCTGGCGAGGGTTCCGAATACCCACATTAATAACCCACAAAGCAGGTTGTGGCATCTGGACTGTGCTAATTTTCACAACGATTATTCATTACTTAAAGCCTTATATCTTTTGTGTTTTCTTGGTAGAGTGTCCTTAAAAGACATCCCAGTATTAAGAAATGTGGCTGTATTATTAACCAATCACTTTACTTAGCATTTTAGAAATATAGGTTTGTTTTGTTCCCCATAACGCTGTAGAACGAGGCAAGTTCTCTGAAGCATATTTATTCGTTGCTATGTGACTAGGGCCTTCGAGGTTTTTTTTTTATCATCCTGCTGTTAAAGGGTAGTTATCAAAATCACCTGAACTCTTTGCTGAAATGACTTGTTTATTTATACATGCTGAGAAGCCAAACCAAATGTGTGTCTCATTTCTCCCAGATGCAGAGGCGGCAGGGTTTAATGTGGCTTGTACCAGCTCCCCCTGCATGAGTTTTCTATAGAAAATGTGCCATAACACCTCTGAGATAGTGCATGTAGACTCTCAGAAGAGCACACACATTAAACTTGTTTTAATTTTGTATGATACAACGATCTGTACAAAATTATAAGCAGAATGAAGTTGTTTACCTCTGCTGTTGTTAATAAAATTTGGGAAAGGGAGGGATAAGGGGAGAGAGAAAGCAAAAGAGAAAGAGATTGATCAATAGAGAGATTTCCGGCCCTCACTGGCTGATACATAGTGATCGCTACCTATTTTTATATGTGTGATGAAGACAACACAGTGTACTTTGGGAGGGCATGGTGGGGGAACAGGGAACATTCAAACCACAGCAGTCTGAGATGCCATATGGCTTCTAGAAAAGGGGTCAGTTTCAAAGGCAATTGCTTGATCTTTCTTTCTGTGATGGTTATTACTGCATAAGTCAAGGAACCAACAGGAGAGGGGGCTAGGGAAATGACCACCTGGACACTGGGACCCACTGCAGTAAACTTAGGCCAGGAGTCTTTGTGTCATCTGGTCTCAGTAATCCTTATTTAACTGAGGGGCATGACTGTGTTTGGGTCTTGTAGGAGTGACAGCTCGGTCATCAAGTCATCGGAGGATCCAGTGTTTCCTTTCCTTCCATGTGTAGCAGTAATCCATTAAATGGCCATCGCTCCTTTGGCTCCGCGATTTTGATAGCGGAGTCTCTGTTGTGTGTGCTCACTGTGGTTACAGGCTCTTCTTCCTTAAGTGATTGAATCTGGGTCTGAGAGTCTAGATACATGTTCGGGAACTGGATGATGGATTGTGATCTTCTACTGTGATAGCTGATATCATCAACCTTTGCCTCATTTGCTCGTGGACACTTTCAGATGTAAAGGTCAAACAATAGCCTCCTGCAGTCTTAGGAATTATGGGATCTATTAGCCACGGTCTCAGATTCCTGCCCGTCAGGCCTGTGTTTGCCATGCTGACTTTGAGGAGGTTTAATAAAGAACTGTTTTAATGATATTGGTGGAGTTCAGGGATGCACCAAGTCCTATGGGGGGAGGGAACAGAGTGTGGGGATTTGGGAGGAGAGACCCATGGGAAGGTGACCTTGGGAGGAGTAGTGACCCTTGTAGAGGAACCCAGTGACCCACTACAACCCTGCAGGGAGGAAGCCAGCTGGGAGAATGACTAACCAGGCCTCACCCACCTTCCTCCCCCTGGGAGAGTCTGCTGGGGCCGGATCTCAGGCAGAGAGCCAAGGGGAGAAGGTTGGAGGGTCCAGAGAGCCCAAGGGAAGCCGTGTACCACAGCCTCTTCAATATGTGTGACCACGAGGGATGAAGCAGGACAGGAAAACCCTGGAGGAAGCCGCAGGGCTGTGGGCAGCCTCTGTGAGCACAGATGAAGCACCCCCATTCACAGCCCCCAGAAATATCAAGGGAGAGGCTGATGTTCTGTGTAACAGGCGGAGGCTTCCTGAGCCACTAAAATAATGGTTGTTGAAGTTAGTGTGATCCCATTGTGGATGGTGGCCCACGGGGGCCCCAGGGGACAGGGATATGTTTAGTTTCGAAGCATTTCTGACTTTCCAGATGTCCTTCCCGGGGAGGCACCCACACAGGGATGACTGTCCCTAACAGCTGTATGTGAAACATCTACGCCTTCTGTCTGCCGGCTCTACCCTCAGGGTTCCTGGGTGGTGGCAAAAGCATGAATATGAGAGGGAGGGTGTTGCCCTCAGCTCTGTGGGGTTTTGAATAAAGCGAAGAAACCAGGTCTGATGCTGCTGCTCACACACGATGTTGTGGATTTCTTAATTGGTAAAGGATGGGAGAAACAGACCATTTCCCATGGTCCGTTTTTTGTAATGTTAGTACACAGATTTGTTTTAGATTATACTTGGTGATTTTTATGTTATTTCAAAAAAGGTGATATATACACCAGTCCATAAGTAAAGCTCCATAAAAATCCTCATTCCCACCCCCTTTCCCCAGCTCTGTCCCCGACTTCTCACGCTGATGATCCCTTATTTAAAGACATATACAGGTCCCTCCAGGGTTTCTTTGTGAAAATATTAACACATACAAACATATATTATTAGTCCCCTTCCTTACACAAAAGGAAGCATTCATTACACAATACATTTTTTCTTGCTTTTTTCATTAATTAATATATCCTAGAAATTATTCTTTGTCAATACACAGATTCCTCACTTTTTTTTTTTTATGGCTGCGTGACAGTCTGTGGGAGAGATGTTTTGACATTTGTTTAACCACTCCCCCATTAGGAACATTATTTGGGTGGTTAGCAGTCTGTTTCTCTAACAAAAACTGATAAAAAGTGCTGCCACTAGTCACTTGGTGTAGTCATCGCTTCTTATGTGGACAGAAGTGTTTGTAGAACTAGGGTCAGTGAGTCCAGGAGTAAATGCGTTTGTAACAGCCATGTACTGATTTTTTATTGGGTCTCTGTAGTTGAGCAATGAATTGGATAACTGTGTATTATTTACCGGTGAAAAGCTCCAAAGAGAAAAATAAATGCTGGGTCCAGGTGTAACCCAGAGTCCGTGTAGCAGGCTGGCTTCTTGTGGTGCTAAATGTTTCTGAGCGTGTGCTCACATGTGAGCTCTGAAACCCAATTTGAAAAAGTAATCTAACCATCTGGTTATTATCATAACACCTCACCCCACTTCCAAATAAAGTCGTTTCTTGCTCTAGCTTATAATTCCAGTGGTTCAAAGGTCTCAGGGAGCAAAAGAAAGGCAGCTCTGAACCCTCCACTGGGCAAGTTCCAGGTGAACCCACAGACTCTAGGCTTCCAAAGGCAGGGTCTACAAACCCTCCCTTCTTTGTAACATAACCGTGAACTTCAAAATTGCGTGGCGAAATAGATCTTTATTTTTAAGATAGCCATAGGAAAAAAAAAAACTCAAACCCCAACAAAAACATGGCACTCACACAAATAAGTGAGGACAAATGCTTCTGGTATTTTTGCTGAAGGACAGCAGAGCGGGTTGGGAGAAGCTTTGCTCAGACAGAGAAACACTAGAAGATCCAGCCTTTTAAAGAGTCATGGAAACAGAGTGTGCAGTGAAATTGAGCTATCAAAGACCCTCACACAAGAAAGGATCTAGTCTCATGCATCGCCCAGCTGCTGGGGGCGTTTATGTCTCATCCTGGAAGGTTTCGTTTGGGACTAAGGTTTGCTTTGCAATGGCAGGTCCAGGGTTGGAATGTGTCTGGAAAACATTGAATTTGTATTTTGCAGTACAAGCCTTTTCTGAGCTGTGAGTTGAGAAGGTGTTGGATGCGATAATAAAGGATGAGAAACCTTGGATATAAAACCCAGCCTTGTGATGACGGCGCTTTTGAAACGCGGGCCTTCTTCACTAAGGAGTCGTAAGCCCCCAACCAAGGGCTCTGATGAAACAGCAGAAGCTGGAGAAAATGGCCAAAACCCCGTTGGAGCCCGGGTGGCACGGAAAACCACCTCTGGTCTCCTTCCCTGCTCTTGATTCCCTGGCTCAATGCATTAGGAAGCCAAGAGAAACTCCCACCTGTGCCACACCAGTTACGGCTGCCATGACAACTCCTAGAAACTGCCCTGGCCTATATGGTTTAAATGGGAGGGGGCCCTGTCAGGAGACTCTCTGCCCTTCTCCCTTCCTCTCCCTTGGTTTAATATTCAGCCAAGGACTAAACTTAAAAACAGGCAGCCAGTGGCACACAGGGCTCCTCTGTTTATGGGCAGCCAGTTTTGGTTTTTTCCCCTTTCTATCTCAATAAACTTGCTTTTTTTTGCCTTACTCTGCCAGCTGGCACTTGAAAATTTTTCTCCTAAGAAGCCAAGCTCCCACTCAGCTGGGATCCACTTTTTCATGTCACCTTGAGCAGCATGTGAATCTTCTCCGGGGTAACAGGTGTGCTAGGCTGCACAGAGCGGTGCTCCTGCCACTAACCTTGAGGTGCGGTTGGGAGTGCGGGGCTCGGTGTATGAGGCTGAGAAACATTTAATCTCACAAAACAAAACAAAACAACCAAGATGTTCTTCAGTTGCTAAGTCCACAAATGGGATCCATCTGGGTTGAGGCATATTGTTCAATGCTAAGAAGAAATGTAAAGACATGAAGAAACCTGAAATGAATGTTTCTAAGTGAAAGAAGCCAACCTGAAAAGGCCATTTGCTGTATGATGCCAACTGTGTGACATTCTGGAAAAAGGCAAAGCTACGGAGATGGTAACAAGAATAACAGTGTTTGAGGTTAGAGGCAGAGCAGAGGGGGTATTCAAGGCGGTGAAACCTCTCTGGATGGTACTATCAGGGTGAATCCTTCAAACTCATAGGATGTACAGGATAGGGTGACCAGATTTTAATATCAGTAAAGCAGGACAACATGGCCGGGGCGG
>CAUYQV010052336.1:0-18424 GCA_963574575.1 Galagoides demidoff
GGCGGGCGCCTGTGGTCCCAGCTACTTGGGAGACAGAGGCAGGAGACTCGCTTGAGCCCAGGAGTTGGAGGTTGCTATGAGCTGTGATGCCATGGCACTCTACCCAGGGGGATAGCTTGAGGCTCCGTCTCAAAAAAAAAAATAAATAAAAATAAATAAAAAAAATAAAATAAAATAAAATAAAATAAATGGTGGTAAACTGGGAGGTTGGAATATGTTGGTTAAAAGTTCACATCATCAAGACAGAAAATGATAAAGTCTTCCAGGACAAGAGCCATTCCTAATTCTCACTCGAAACATTAAGTAAGGAACCAGGACAACTGTGGTCACTAGATAATTCAGTCATTAGACTAATAGTTTATTTATTTAACAAGTATTACATTTTCCCCGTGACAAACCTGATTGTGGGGAAGAAGAGGAGATATAAAGCTGAGGACCAAAAAAATAAAGCTAAGGAGATCATATGGGAGGGATGAGGATAGTTTCTCTTGGTGAATAAATGCACCATGCTGAGTAATTCAGAGGCAGAAAAGAAAGAAAAGAAGATTCGCATAAAATATTTGGAAGGAGCTGATGGATTATTTTCATTGTATTCATATTATTAGTACTTCGGATTTACAGAACACGTATATTATTAGTACCTTAAATGTATAGAATATTATCTTGCCTCCCATCCACACCCCAGGAAGGTAGTTGCATAACCATTTCATAGATAAGCAAGGCTCCACCTAGATAATAGACTGGCCTGAGGAACAAGTAGAACCTTCAACCTGGGTTCTTGCATTTTTTTGTTTTTGCTGTTCTCCACTGTGATAGGCAGTGTGTCTTTTCTATTGCTTGGAAACTGGCAGGGCTCTACCTTTATCAAGATTTTTTCAGGAAAACTAGTTCAGTGAAAAGAATATTGTACTTGGCTGGACACCCATAGCTCAGTGGTTAGGGCATCAGCTACATGCTCCTGGGCTGGTGGGTTCAAACCCAGCGTGGGCCTCCTGAACAAAAAACAAACAAAAAATAGCCAGGCATTGTGGTGGGCACCTATAGTCCCAGCTACTAGGGAAGCTGAGGCAAAAGAATCACTTGAGCCCAAGAGTTTGAGGTGGCCATGAGCTATGATGCTACAGCACTCTATCAAGGGTTACAAAGTGAGACTCTGTCTCAATTAAAAAAAAAGAATATTGTACTTGGCTTTGAAAGATCCCAGGCTTTGTCACTGACTAGCGGTCATGCCTATAGTCATGTGAGATACAAAAGTTCAGATTCCTCATTTCTGAAGAAACATCCTCAACTGCTACCCCACTCCACTCAAGGGAGTACTCTTCCATAGAGAAAGGGGAAAGCATATGTTTTACTTATATTTCCTTTTGAGTTGAATATATTTCAGTGTTCATTAGAAGTGTTCTGCTTATCACCTGTGGTTCCCAAATTCTTGCGAAAGAGTCTCCTTACCATTAGGACCTGTCTAAAACTTTTCTGTTACTGTTTCCTTCAAGAAGATTCAGAACTCTCTTGACTGCTGCCCTTGGAGAGGTTACTACAGGGAAGAACACCTTTTACTTTATTGTCCTGTGTCTTTATTTTCTATGACACCATTATATAAAACATACAGGTGTACAAAGCTTAAT
This sequence comes from Galagoides demidoff, assembly GCA_963574575.1. Taxonomy (NCBI): domain Eukaryota; kingdom Metazoa; phylum Chordata; class Mammalia; order Primates; family Galagidae; genus Galagoides; species Galagoides demidoff. The sequence goes on from CAUYQV010052336.1 coordinate 1,626, forward strand.
TAAAGGCTATGGAAAATGAAAAGTAATTACAGTGTGGGAGGAGAAAACTTAGAGATGCATGCCACATAATAATTTTCTTAGAGTACAAGGAGGTGCATTTAAGAGGTTAAGCTGTAAGGAGGCAGGTTGGGGAGGTTAGTTAATAGGAAAAAAGCCCATTTTAATCCTAATTCTTTTCATTCATATCTGTAGTTTCTCTAAAAATTTTACCCTCTGCTATTTTACTAAAGCCCTCTACTCACAAAAATGTCCCCTCATGCCAAGCTCCATATGTCTTGTTTCTCTTGGTTAGAATATGTCAAATGAGATTAACCTTCTATGGCTGTGCCAGGGAGCTGTAGAAGGATGATTAGGTATTTACATATAAAAAAAAGTAAACAAGATTACCTTTGATTACATTCTAAAAAGTACAAGAAAATCTACTTCTTTATTGGATGATGAGAAATGATCTGAATGGTGAGATTTCAGAACTTCCTTTTACCCCTGTCAGTGGTATTATTTATAATCACGGAGGCCTCCAGTTGCCACTGGACAGGAGAATTTGCCTTCCTGATTGACTTTTAATCCACTGAGTCAGTTTTTCATCTTTCAGACCCAAGTCTGTTTACATTCTAGTCTTCCCTCTGGAACAATCGAAACCGACATTCCTGATCCAGTGACATAAGGGTCATTGTTACTGCCATTTTCTTATGTTTAAATGAGAAAGAATTATATGATCAGCTGTGTCTCTGCCACAATGTCAAGAATCTCCGATGCCTGAAAGTAAAGTGTGCACAAGGTGGTGAAAACATCAGTGAGGCCTGATGGGATCCTCCAACTCCCACTGATGCCCACTTCTCTCCATCGAAAGAGCTGCCTCTTGAGTATAAACCCAAGGGAATAATGGCCATTTTATAAGAAGGACACCTCCACACAAATGTTTAAAGTAGCTCAATTCACAAACACAAAGACCTGGGAACAACACAGGTGCCCAACAATACATGAATAGATTAATAAAATGTGGTATATGCAAACTATGGAGTCCTACTCGGCCATGAGGAAAAATTGTAATGTATTATATTTTATGACAGCCTGGATGGAACTGGAGATCATTCTTCCCAGTGAAACATCACAGGATGGAGAAACAAACACAGGTGTTCAATACCAGGTAGGAACTGATCAATCAATACTTACATGCACATATGAACGTAAATCTCAGCAAGCTGGGAGAGAGAGGAGGAGGCAATGGGTAAATTCATACCTACTGGGGATTGATCGTGCAGCCATCTGGGTAGGGAGGACACTTATAACCTTGACTCATTTTTTTTTTTCAAAAAACAAAGCATCTGAAAAAAACTTATATATCTCCTCATTTTTTGAATTCTGAAATTTTTAAAAAACCATTAACTTTCTACTACATATTATGAGTATTTTCCAAGTTTGTTTAGAAAAGGCTTTATTGGGGAATCATAAAATATTTTACACAAAATCCTATATTTAAAGTAATCTATTACCTTTTTAATATCATCCCCATCATTACTGATATGGATGAGCGAAAAGCAGAGAGTCATCAATGTTTAGAAAGATGGTAGCCAATGAAACTTTTAAAAGCCAAACAAAAGGAGTAAAGTCCCACGTAGGAGCTTTCTCTCTCTGCCACCTGCCTGCATGGACAGTCCGTGGTACATGGGAGCATCCTCAAACTTATATACACTCCCATCTTATAATAATTATTTCCATTTCTTCTATTTCTGGAAAACACATTGGTTTTACTTTTTAGCATATGTGCCACAGAGGCAAGCCCTGGCTTCACTTTTAACAGGGATATAAATTTTCCTCTTTCATTAATTTTCTTTCTTTCTTTTTTAAGAAGTTTTATTGAGAAACAGAAAGGAAATCTTTTCTTATCCGAATTCCTTCTTCTATTGCTCTTTCATTAATTTTAAATTAAAAATGAAAGCATATAATAGTTCCAGTGTTATGTGGTTAATGCAACAAATAGTCCACACAGGTTGACATTCGAATGAGTGTATGAAAGTAGACTTGAAGCTTTATGAAAGTCAAGACTGATAACTGAGGAATCTAAAAATGGAAAATTCCTCATTATATGACTTGTAAATATTTAGCATTCAAGACCTTGGTGTGGTCAGGAAACAACGTAGCCAGTGGAGAATATGCTTTGGCTCAACCATGGTTCAAATGCAATTTCTTTTTAAAGAGACTTCAGACCCAGGGTCCTCATTTGTAAAACAGAAATCTTACCTCATTAAATTGGTGTGTGAATTAAATTATGTAGTGCATATAAAGGGAAGCGTGTGCATAGGTGGTGTGCATTCATTTCCCTTGACTCCTCTTAGAATATGGTATCAGCTGTTTCTATTTTCTTAAAGACTTATGAACTCCAAGTAGGTCACAATTATTTACATTCTAATTATTTTTTTGTAATGTGCTTGCAAAATAAGGAAAAGCCAGCTATTAAATCTCCATATTACTGTGGCACACAGATACCAGTGGACACACCTGATGGGGCCAAGCAAACTATGAAGGTGGAGAAAGGCCCCCTGTGGGATGTTGAAGCCCAGGCGCATCTTTTCCCAGTTCCAATATGAAACTCAGACGTTTGCTGATTCTTTTTTTTTTTGGTTTGTTTTTTCTTTTCTGCTGATTTAATAATTTTGATTTTTGTTTCTATTTGTGCACAGATGACAAGTTTTTCTGCCTTGGTAGTAATAACATTTAGATACTGAATTTTATGGTCTAAACTTTCAAGAATCTCTATCACATTGATTATGGGGGTCTACTTTTTTTTTCTTAGTCTAAACATCTTTAATCTTATTTGCCTTTATAGTAACGACAACCTTTTTTCCAAAATGATGATTTTTTAATCTTTTTTTAAATTTCAAAATATTACAAAGGTACAAATATTTTTGGTAACCGGATCACTTTTGTAATGCTTGAGTCAGAACTGTAAGTGTGTAATATTCATTATACTAATTAGATAGCTTTTCACCATTCTCTCCTTCCCCTTCCTCCATCTACTCTTTGTTAATTGAGAAAGGAAAGGATATATGCTTTGCTAGTCTATTTATTTGTTAGTGTAATGAGTTTGCTTATGTTTGTGTTTATATCATTTAAAAATTGCATAGCCACTAAGAACAGCTATTTGGAATCTGAACAGATAATGTTTTCATATTCAAATTTAATTTATTTTTATTTTTTGAAAGTTGTATTTACTTTCAACTTGTGGTTTAAGTTGTAGAATTGAAGATATAAGTTGTCTATGGTCTATGTGTCTACAATGAGTAAGGCTTTTAAGTGTATTTTAATACCTGCAGAGGATACAAAGTAGATTACATTTCTTTTTCTTTTTTTTTTTTTTTTGAGACATAGCCTCAAGCTGTCACCCTGGGTAGAGGGCCCAGGCATCACAGCTCACAGCAACCTCCAACTCCTGGGCTTTAAGTAATTTTCTTCCCTTACCCTCGCAAGTAGCTGGGACTACAGGCACCTGCCACAACATCTGGTTATTTTTTGGTTGTAGTTGTCATTGTTGTTTGGCAGGTCTGGGCTGGATTCAAACCCTCCAGCTCTGGTGTATGTGGCTGGTCCCTTAGCCGCTTGAGCTACAGGCACTGAGCCTAGATTACATTTCTTAAATGAAGTCTCTTCTGATTATTTTATCAATGTAAATAAGTATATATAAAGATTTAAATTTATTCAAATTTCACAGGAAGGAAAGAAAATGAATGTATAATAATTTAAAATACTAACACACTTGATTAAAGGAATACCCAAATAGTCTTTCTCAGGATCCAGGATGCTATCTTGAGTCATCAAATCTGCTATAATATTTTGGTTGCCTAAACTATCAAATTCCAAATTGGAAAAAAAAATAATATATTCAGGAAGATCACTATAGATTTCCTAGAAAAACACAAAGATTTGTTACATTGTCTCATAAAAGAAAAAAGATAGGGACCATTAGAGATGTTTGCAGCATTTTACATTCATAATTAGTCCAACACTGTTGTAAAATCTATGTGGGAAGACTTAGCAAGCAGAGGAAACACTGAACCTTCCCTAAGTGAAGATCGTCTGGGGAAAATAGTATTAAAATAAATATTGCAGCAATTGTAGACTTCATGAGAAGGGATTTTTCAGTCCCTTCCCTGTCCATACTATATTTTACCCTAAGAAAAAACGTTGATAAAACTCCAGAAATAGCAGTGTTCTGAATGAGCCCCGATAGAGAAACTGCTTTCTTCCTTTCTGATATTCTTGCTTGCTCTTATCATTTAACAGGAAACCAAACAGATTTCTGCTTCCCATTGATGCTTGCCAGAAAGAATTTGCTATAAACTCCAGGTTAGAGTTTCTGTAATCCAGAGAAAAAGACACTCACGATTCCTATGTCATGTTTTGTGCCAGACACTCTAAATTATTGGTGCTTCAATGAGTAGATGCTTCCAGGTTGACAAGACTTAGAAAACATTCAAACAGTACAATTGACTGGGTCCATGTTTCCAGGACTCTTTTGTATTTGGAAAGAGACTTCAAGAAAGCAGACTGCTTATCAAAGATACATAGCTAAAAAATTACAAATGACTGAATAAAATAGTAAAGGAAATTTACGGTATTTGTTTGAACGATTGTTGGTGTCATTTTCCTATTACAATTTTACAATATAGGAGAAAGCCCTTTTAACTTTTAATATAGTAGGCTATGATTTTCAAAACTGAAAATGACCACTTTTTATAAAAAATATGTTCTTAATTACTCTGTAGAGTTGGGTAGAAACTAGTTTACTATATTTTCATGGCAATAAAGGTATTTGCATAGGTACAATAAGAATCTATCCTCTTTTTTATCAAGATATAGAATTAGACAAATTAACTTTTTTTTTTTTTAAATCATGCTTTTCTTTTTTTTTTTTTTTTTTTTGAGACGGAGCCTCAAGCTATCCCCCTGAGTAGAGTGCCATGGCATCACAGCTCACAGCAACCTCCAACTCCTGGGCTCAAGTGAGTCTTCTGCCTCCGCCTCCCAAGTAACTGGGACCACAGGCGCCCGCCACAACGCCCGGCCATCTTTTGGTTGCAGCCATCATTGTTGTTTTGGCGAGCCCGGGCTGGGGATTTGAACCTGCCACCTTAGGTGTACGTGGCTGGCGCCTTAGCCGATTGAGCCTCAGGCGCCGAGCCGAGACGAATTAACTTTTAATTTGACAAATTGACTTTTAATTTGTTGGTGGTTGTGCAACCAACATCCTAACTGTAGTGTCATAGCTAAGAATCATTCTCATTTAATAAGTCATGATAAGTCTTTTTTAAAGAAACAAGGATATTCTGCCTAAAATTAAATAACACACAGAATTTACCCTCTAGGCCAAAATAAACAAACAAACAAAAAAAATTCCACAAAATGTATGAGACATGGTTATCAAGACATTGGACATCAGGCAAGTTTGATGTAAATTAATACTCAGTGTAAGATTGTTTATAAATGCTTATTTTTCATTCTCAATTCACCATTCAGTTTCTAAATGCTTCTGAAACTCACCCGTCCCACTGCAGGCCTGATTTCCATCAATTCAGTTCCCTATCTATTCTGCTTACACCTTCAGTACTTGTACTCTGTAAGATAGCAGTGGTATAAATTTGGTTGTGACCCAGGAAAGCATATTCAAATAGTCTGAAGTTCTCTGGAGGATACAATCATAAGAATAATCAGTAGAAATCTGAAACAAAGTAAGTATGTGATTTTAGAAACATTTTTAAAAATCCAGCAACTATTAATCGTCAAGTAGTTTTTTAAGGTAGAAAGAAAAGTGATATAAAAGATTATTTTATACTATATAGAGTATAATTTTATCACAGCAATCTTAAGTCTCATTAACAGACTCTTTGGCAGATAAAGGAATCGAGACACAGAGATGATAAACTGGGCAAGTGGCAGAGTGAGTCTGCACTCCGTTCCCGTTCTGCCCGTTGAATTTATTTTCTACATGAATAATAAAAAATGGAAGCTAGATAGCCACTAGCATGGTTAAGGTGGATGTCAATCACTTTTTAGGTTAGAGAATAAGCTCCCTAAGAACCGACATTTGTATGTATTTCTGAGATTTTACTGTGTTCATTTAAAAAGGAACTTGTACATGCAAAGTGCATAACCAGCAGTTGTTGACTCACTGAAGCCACAAGGAACACATTTATGCAAGGCGCCAAAAAGAGCCTGACGTGTCTGAGAAGTGTCACATGTTGACATGAATTAGCATCTTTTCTGATGTTTCTGATCAGAAGGGCAAAGTATGAATGAGTCATAGGGTAATAGCTATTTTTCATTCATAGCAAATACAGCTTTGGAGTTAGATCGCTGGTGCTGATGATAAGAAAGTGTATCTTGATGCATCAGAGTTACTTTTTTTTGAACATGAAAATGCCTATTGCAAAATATTGTTTTCTGTCCTTACCAAAAATACGTTGCATTGTTAATGCCAGCTTTTGTACTTTGATTCAGCAGTGTTTAGTAAATAAAGGTTAATTTTTTTTCAGCTTGTCATAGGTAAAGCTATTTCAGAAATTAAAATTATTAGATTAAAATCTGAAATTATTCAATGCTCTGAAAATTATAATAGTAATAAAATATATGTGAAAAATGAATAGGGAGTGAATATTGTAAATAAAGTAACAATAATAAGAGTAAAATATTCTACTCTTGTATTATAAAGATATAGAAAGAAATGAATGTAGAAATATCTTTTTCTGGCTATCACACTCCCACAGCCCAGTACAAATTGTGTTGAGTCTCAAAAAAAAAAAAAAAAAAAAAAAGAAAGAAAGAAAGAAAAATCTAAAAACTATGACTCAGATCCAAGCTAGGATGCATATCATTAAATTAATTTTAAAAGACAGGTGACAAAGTCTTTCATCAGTAATCAATTTTGAGGCTGTCATTATTATTGGAAGAATAAAGGGGTGTGATTTAGACCTGTGATGTGGTTATTACTTTGTTAATTGTTCTGTTTTTACCTGCGGAACACTCGAAGCAGTGAAGTACTGTATTCTTTTGTTCTTTGCATTTTTGTCTTCGAGTTAACATTTTCTGTCAGGTTTGCAAATGTTCTTGTTGCTAAAGAAACCTGAGCTTTAGATGGGTGGTGCCAAAGGCAGGAAAGAATAAGGCAGAAAAAGGGATAAAGAAAGGTTGGTTAATGGATGCACAAACACATTTAGAAAGAGGTAAGATTTCATGTTTGGTAGGGTGACTAAATGGTAATTTATTACAGATTTCAAAATAAGTAGAAGAATAGATTTGAAATGTTCTCAGCAAAAAAAAAAAAAAAAAAAAACCAAGTAAATAAAATAAGAGCTTGAGGTGTTGTTTATTTCAGTTAACCAGTTGTCATGCATTGCTTGCTTGTACACATATCAAACTATCAGATGTACCCCACAAATATGTACGAGTATACATACATAGAAAATCTTTTTAAATGAGCGTATGGAAGGGTGCATACACACGTAGAAACTGGGGCAAATTTTTTTATAGATTCTTTACTTATAAAGAGAGAACAATGCTACTTCTTAAGGTTTGGTAGAAGTTAAATGAGATAATGAATACAAATAAATAGTAACTGGTAGATGTGTAACTTATTTATTTGTAATTGCTGTTTTTCTACAATGACCATACTTTTTATACAATGAAAGTCATTTCAAAAAATGTAAACAAATATACAATTCTAACTAATGCTATCCGTGTTAAATGATTAGAAAGGAAGTATACTGACAACGACAATTACTTTGAACTACATCAAAATATGTAACAGGTGTTTACTGTAAAATTCTTCCAACTTTGCTGTAGGTTTAAAAATATTCATTAAAAAGTATTGGACAAAATTAAGAAACTTGAGCTTATCTGAAGGATTTATAGAACAATCATTAGTAGCTTTCAACCATGTTTCCCCAAAAATAAAACCTACCCCAAAAATAAGCCCTAGCAGAATTTCTATTCATTTGTTAAATATAAGCCCTACCCTGATAATAAGACCTAGTGATGCATTTTGGTGTGGAGAGGAAGACATTCCCTGAAAATAAACCCTAGTGTGTCTTCTTGAGAAAAAATAATATAAGACAGTGTCTAATTTGGGGGGAAGCACGGTAGCTCGTTTTCTAGATGAAATAGCATAAAGAAATTAGTTCTTGTTAACCAGTTTGATGAAAGTATTTCAAATTGTATATAAAACCAGCACATTGTACCCTATGATTGCATTAATGTACCCAGCTATGATTTAATAAAAATAAATAAATAAATTAGTTCTCTTTTAAGCAGGTTCTAGGCATAATGCTGCTCTTTCAGCAATTCCCAATTAATACTAAGCTTTAAAAAAAATGGTCTCTTCATCATGTGAAGAGAAATTTAAACTAAATCTTCCATTTCATCAAAAAATTAAATGTAAAAGATTGTTTACCTCTTATTTTCTAAAATGAAGGATTGATATATCATAAAAATCAATTTAATTATGTTCTAGAAATCTAATATTGATTAATAAGTTACCTACAAGAGAAAAGAAACCATCTTTGCTGTGGTGACCAGTAAATGCCAGGTAAAAACTGATGTATCAAGTTCAATCTTCTCTCAGAAGGTAGTTATCAGAAAACATAATATAGAGTTAAGCTAAGTCTTAGGCTAATGCCACATACGAACCAAGAAATCATGCCCAGATGTGTTGATGCATTCGTAGTCATTATACTCAAACCTATTACTTCCCATACCATATTCCTAAGACTAGAAATATGCGATAGGCTAAACTCAATGGAAACAATAAAATCAGTCATAAAATCTCAGCACAATAAAATACTTTGCTCACTGATGCCAAAGGTCTGCTAATGCTCATGGGGCAATTCTAGGATTCCGGATGATACCAGAAGTTTCATCAACTCGCCACTCCATGGAGGCATTCACTCTCCTCAGGTCCATATTCAGAGAAAGTTGAGAAGCCGGTGAATTTACCAAACTACAAGAGGATTCAAATATTGGGATTATCTTTGCCATAAATATTTAGGATATTTTATAGATGGAGAAGACTTTAGTGAAGACTTAATAAAATTCCTATGTACACTGCAAATTTTCCTGGTGGAGCCCTTTTTTTCTTCTACCTATGAAGGTAAAAAGGAGCCTAGAAATTATGAGTACTCTAAACCTTATCCCTGGATTTGTATGAAGGGCAAAGATATATGTTTATGTATCTAAATATCTGTATTTTTGTGTGTGAAACAAGCTAAATGTTACTCCAAGGGTGAGAGTGAACGAAGTACATGCCCCATACTCCAAGGAAGCTCTATTAAAGGGTATGTGAAATTCTTACCTCAAGAGTGAAGATACCATCTCAAACTAACTTATTATGGCTGATATTCTTTTGATTTGTGGCCAAGTGTAACAGGGCATGTAGATAATGAAGATAAATTGTTCCAGTCAAAATCTTATCCATGCCTTCCATCCTGCTCTCAATGTTGAAGGGTCAAGCACCCGGCAAAATCTGAAATCTGCTTGCACTCCAAAATTAAGCTATCAATCTGATGAAATAGTTGTGATTGGACTCTTGAATGTCTGCATAAAATCTCCGCTTTTTTGCTTTTAAATCAATCCTCACACTGTCTTCATTTCTGATATATTCCATTGGTTGACCACAAAATGCAAAAATTACTTTTTAAAAAATCATTCTCTGTTGTCTTCTGACTAAGTTTTTGAACTTTTTCAAAAATCGTACTCAGATACTTGTTTATCCATTTCAAACCCCTGATTTGTGATGCTGATTATATGCCTGTCATCATCTCAGATTCTAAGGATACTGAAGTGAACAAAACAGACAAGATTTCTGCATAAAGAAGCTTGAAGTCTCAGGAGATATATAAGTAAACTAGTAACATAGTTTGTCAAAGAAATCCCTCCTTTCACTACACTGTTCCTTGAGTATTTTTCCCTGAATATTTTATTTGAAATTTTTGTCGGTGGTACAGGAAATTCTAAGACACAAACATATTTTTAAGGTGTTCGTCTTTCTTTAGGGCATTTCAAGTTGTCCTTACTTGAAATACTTAAAATAGGAAGAGAGGCCGGGCACAGTGGCCCATGCCTGTTATCCTAACACTTGGGAGGCCGAGGTGGGTGGATTGCCAGAGCTCACGGGTTAGAGACAGCCTGAGCCAGAGCAAGACCCCATCTCTAAAAATAGCTGGGAGTTGTGGCAGGTGTTTGTCGTCCTGAGAGGCTGAGACAAGAGAATCTTTTGAGACCAAGAGATTGAGGTGCTGTGTCAGCACTCTACCGAGGACCAAAATATGAGACTCTGTCAAAAGAAAGAAGGAAAGAAGGAAGGAAGGAAGGAAGGAAGGAAGGAAGGAAGGAAGGAAGGAAGGAAGGAAATAGGGAGAGGGATTGGTAAATGCTCCCCTAATAGGTGCAATGTAAGAGCACAGCCCCTGGGTCAAGGGCTCAGCTACAATCTGGACTTTTCCTAACAAATGAAAACAACATAACCTGATCGTTTGTACCCTCATATTAAACTGAAAAACATTTTTTAAAGCGAAAAACAAAATATTTAATGTACTTTAAATCTCAAGTTTTGTGAAAACCATGTTTTTCTAGGATCTAGAATCATTGTTCTTGTAATTGTCTCTTGGCATCCATGGGGAATTGATTCTAAGAACAACTCCCATACCCAAGTCTGCCATTGCTCAATACTCTTATATAAACTGCATAATATTTACAAATAACTTAAGCACATCGTCCTGTATATTTTAAATCATCTCTAGGTTACTTAATGTATCTAATGTAGGGTAAATGCTATGTAAGTAGTTTTCATATTGTATTTTTTTCAAATTTGTGTTATTCATTTTCTTTTTTCTTCCAGATTTTTTCATCTATGTTTAACCCATGTGTAACCTGCAGGTATGGAAGGCTGGTGGCATCAGTTAAGTCTTCTCTTTTAGAGAGAATTTTATTCTATAAGAGCCTCTTGGTATTGCTTTAATTTGTTTCACTTTCTTGTGTTTAGCGAGATCAGATCACTCAAAATTAGTTATAATTTTTCTATGGGTCCTTTAGGGAAGAATGGAAATAGAGTGATTGCTGAAATTCTTCAAGGCTGCTCCCTATGGGAATCATGATGTCTGGGAAAGAATGGCAGTCTGGCTGGGCTCACACCTCTAATGCCCACACTTTAGAAGCTAGAGATGGAAAAACTGTTTGAGGCTAGGAGTTCAAGACCACCCTGAGAAAAAGAGCAAGACCCCATTTCTTTAAAACAAAAGAAAATTAGCCAAGCATGTGCCCACCATTTGAGCCCAGAAGTTTAAGAGTTTGAAGCTACAGGGAGCTATGACTGTGCCATTGCCCTCCATCCTGGTGAGAAAGCCAGATTATGTCCCTTAAAAAAAAAAAAAAAAAAAGAATGACAATCCCACATTATAGTTAGTAACAGTTAGTTTGACTTCTGACCTGACTAGCTATTCACCTGTTCCTCCAAGGTCCTACAGAGAACACCATACTGTGTTCATCAGTGCTCATGGTACAGAAATAGGTATTTTTTCTATTTCTTTACCTTTAAGCCCTACTTTATAAAAATGATGGGTCTGGATACTGATACCTTATTATGTGGAGGAAAACAACAGTGAAATAAACAACTAACAAACAGAGAAGCAAATAAATGAACAACCTAAAAAGTAAGACCTTGGTTTGGTTCAGAAACTATTTGATTTTGGCTGTGCCAGACCAAAGCAGTAAAGATTCATAGAAAACAGGACTTTTTCATAAATAAAAATTATAAATTATTTTGCATTGTTATCTCTAGCGTAGGTCTGCCTGGAACAAAATGGCAGAACACCCCAAAACTTTTTAACCCAAGAACAAAAAGAAATGAGGGCACAGCAAAACACTGTTCATTTCTCCACAGTCCCTTAAAATTGTCCATGCACTTGTTACCAATGTTCTCTCTCAAGCTTGTCCATAACATGGCCGTTCATTTAATTCCCATTGCTTGATTTTGGATCGTTGCTATTTTTTTTTTTTTGAGACAGAGCCTCAAGCTATCCCCCTGGGTAGAGTGCCATGGCATCACAGCTCATAGCAATCTCCAATACCTGGGCTCAAGCGAGTCTCCTGCCTCCGCCTCCCAAGTAGCTGGGACCACAGGCGCCCGCCACAACACCTGGCCATTTTTTGGTTGCAGCCATCATTGTGGTTAAGTGGGCCGGGCTGGGGATTTGAACCCGCCACCTTAGGTGCACGTGGCTGGCGCCTTAGCCGATTGAACCACAGACGCCGAGCCTGCATTGACTATTAATAAGTATGATTGAGTGTTCGAGTGGTAGCTGACGATTTTATTGCCGTGTTTGCTGGCATAAACAGAGCCACTTTTGGGCTGGGGTGAAATAAAGCACATCTGGGGAACTGGGTATTCATAAAAGGATGGGAAGTGTTGAGAGTTTGAATGGGGCAGGTGGTCCACAGGGGCCCCAGCTCTTCCCCCTTCTTGTGACCACACCTCTTTGGCCTGTGACTTTGCAGTTTCTTCCTGGCTTTTGGAAAGTTTGTCCATAGGATTTGCTTTGCTCAAGGTCATGTTAGCAGGTGTGACATGACCCAGGTGGGCTTGCTCTACCCTGCTCTCACCACAAGAGGAAGATGCCTTGGTGAGTCTTGTCATCCCAGGGGGATTAGAGACAAGCGGGGCAGAGACAGTCCACACTTGACAAGCCCGGTTTGGAGCAGCCAGCCCTCTGGTGACCGCCAGCACTGAGTTCTGGAGCGGTTTATGATGCAGTCATGAAGTGACATTAGATAACTTAATAGGGGAAATTGCAGACTCAAGAGAAAGACTCTAGCTAATGTTGGTAGTCCTAATCTGATGGGAACTGAGTGAAAGAGAGAGAGAAAGAGAAAGACAGGTGTATAGATACGGAAAGGTAAAGGGGGGAGGAAGAGAGTGAGAGGGAGAAAAAGGGGAGAGGGAGGGGGAGAGGAGGGAGGGGAGAGACACCCATATTGGATGAGCAACTAATTCAGAACAAGAGAACACAACTGCTTTGAGGTTAAAGTGAAAACACTGAGGAAAGTCAAAGGCCTGGAACTTGAGGAAAGAAAACACGAATGCATCTAGAAAAAGAGGTTCAAGAGGATTTGAGGCCAAGCAAAACAACACATCACTGATGTGTGTGTGGTCTGAATATAAAAACAGCAGGAGTCTCTGCGGAGGACTCCATCCCTCCTAGGGCCAATCTTCATCTCTTTCCCTGCCCCCTTCTCACTTCAGCCTGGAATAATTTTGCCACAGGGGACACACTGGCAGTGACGGCAATGACTGCAGACAGTTTTGATTATCTTGACTTGGGGAGTTCAGTGCCACTGGCGTCTAGTGGTGATGACAGCAGTGCTGGTAAACCTGCATAGGACTTCCCTGTCCCCCACAGGGAAGTATCCCATACAAAGTGTCAGTAGTGCCAAGCCCAAGAATTCTTGCCGTGTTATATAACTGGTGTGGCCTGACCTGTAAAATCCCAGGAGCTTAGCAATGGCCAAGACAGAGGACTGAGCAGAAGTCAGACAGAATTTGATTTTGAGGACCTAGGGTGCACTAGGCCTTCAAGTAAGCACTGGGGAAACAAAGGTGAGGGAATGGAAGGGTGAACTGGCATCACGTAGGTCAGAACAGGTGGGGGAGCCATTTACAATGAGGGACCAGCAGGTGCAAAGGCACCGTAATGAGAAGACACGTGGGGAACTGGAGGCACAGCAGTGTGGCTGAGCTGCCTGGAGCAGGAGCAGGTGCCCTGGGGCTGAGGGGAGAGGATTACACAGGGCATAAGAGGCTTTCTGAGGATTTTATCCTTGCTGGGAGAGGGATAACAATCCAGTGCAGGACTTGAACAGGGAGAGATGTGAGATTCGCTTTGTGTGTTCCAAAGATGGCTGCCATCACTCAGTGGATTAAGGTTTGGTGTAGCGGATGGGGAACAGGCAGGCAGAGAGGGATTAGTCCTTTACAGGGACAGCCAGTTGTGCCTGTCACGTTGGTGTTTTGCTCACAGTGGAGGGAACATATTAAGGTGACTGGAAGAAAGTTGGGAGCTGGGGAGGGGCTGACACGGGCAGGCAAGTCCATCAGAACTTCGCAGGGACCCAGCAGGACTGGACAGGACTCGGGTTGCTGTGGGTTCCTGAGCTGGGACAGCTCTGCTCACTCACAGGAGCAAGGGGAGAAGGTCCACCAAGGGCTGGCTGCTTCCAGCCTGTAAGTAGTGACCAGCTAACTGGGGCAAGGGGGTCAGCCCAGGCCACCCAGCTGTGCTGACCACCCTCATACTTAGAGAATGGTAGACACTTTCCTTTTACCTACCATCTTCTCCCTCACCCCCTTTCTTCTCTGTCAGGACCTCTGAACACCGTCAGTGCTTCCTCATCTCCTTTGCTTCATTGCTTTAGTTACCAGAGGTATTAAGAGCCTACTGTGCGCCTAAGGCAGTGTCTTTGAACTCAGTTTGATCTCATGACACCCTTGAACCTATAGTCAAGCTTCCACAGTGTTCTTACATTATGTTGATCAAAAAAAAGAGTTTAAAAAAAGTATGCTTCCTGTGCTTTGAACTTCTGAAGATAATTCGATGAATGATCTTTCACGATTTTCACCCACACCTCTCACGACACACTAATTGAAAATCCTTGGCCTCGGGTAACAAGTGCTCTGGAACTGGGCTCTTGCTCCCACTGTCTGTGATCAGTGTCTACTTCACCTGCAGCAAGACTTGGCGAATGTTTTCACTGATTCTGGGCCTCAGTTTCTTCATCTGTAATATGGGGGTATGGATACCGCTGCTTCATCTGTAACATGGGGGTGATGAGAGGGTTGTTGGGATTACATCAATTTATGGATGAAAGAATAAAGCCTGGCAAGTAACCAGCTCTCAGTCGTCCTCAGCTACCATACTAATTGCTTAGTAGGCCCTGGAGATACAAAGAAGGATGTAAATGATCTCTATTCCCCAAGAAGGCCTGGTCAAGTGGAGGAGGCAGGGACAAAAATAGATTGGATCATAGTCTAGAAATGCAGAAGAAACGCGTCTTCCACGGAGGTCTGTACCTCCCCGCAGGCCGATCTGCTGAGCACATCTGCGGATCAGTCTGCTTTGTAGCTATCACCGCTGATGTTCTACAGAAAACCCAGGCACCATTTTTTAGCCTGTTGTTGGAGAGAAAAGTCCACGTGTCATTTTTGTTAGTCTGCCTCCTGGCTGTCCAATCAGCAGCCAAGTCTGGCAGCTTCTGCCTCAGGAAACCTCTCCCAGTCAGCCCCTTCCTTGCTGTGATAGACTTTGCTCCTAAGGACCTCATCGTCCCCTAAATTATTGCACCACCCTCCACCCAGCCCCAGCTGCTTCTCCGTCCTCTGCTATTATTCTTTCTACTTTGTTGGCTACCCTGCAGCCCAAGAAATCTTTCCAGAGCACAGGAGCAGTAGTCTAATTCCTCAGATGAACATTTAAATATCTCCGGATTGGCTCAGTGCCTGTGGCTCAATCAGCTAAGGCGCCAGCCACGTACACCTAAGGTGGCAGGTTCGAATCCCCAGCCCGGCCGCCAAACAACAACGATGGCTGCAACCAAAAAGTGGCCGGGTGTTGTGGCGGGCGCCTGTGGTCCCAGCTACTTGGGAGGCTGAGGCAGGAGAATCACTTGAGCCCAAGAGTTTGAGGTTGCTGTGAGCTGTGATGTGAAAAGCACTCTACAGAGGATAACATAATGAGACTCTGTCTCAAACAAGAAAAAAAGAAAAAGGAAAAAAAAATCCTAAAACTGCACTCTTGAGGTTGCTGTGAGCTCTGATGTCAGCAGCACCCTACAGAGGGTAACACAATGAGACTGTCTCAAAAAAGAAAAAAAAGAAAAAGAAAAAAAATCCTAAAGCTGCACTCTTAAGGGTAAAACTGCAATTACTGTATTCTCTCTAAAGGAAAGGAGTATATCAATGATGGTTATTCCTTACTAATCCACTCTTCCACGATCTCAGATATGCTGTCCTTGGTTCTGCAGTCAGGGATAATTGACACGGTATCATGATTCTCCTTCCTGTTGGGTTATTAACAATCCCCATGGCAGCTCATATGATTTCAACCAACTTCCTTTTGCAAATCTCTTAGAACCTGGAATGATTATTGCTAATTTTTGTCTAAATTTCAAAGTAAACCTCTTTTACACAACATCTCAACATATATATTTTAATTTATATTTTAAAGAATAGCAATGTGAAGCAGGTTGATCACAGTTTTTTTGGACTCAAAGCCATGGTCTGATTAGATTTATCAACAAAGACCTTTCACAAAAATAATGTTAAAACACCCTATTACTTTAAATTTTGTTGTGCTGAAGAGAGGAAAAAAAAATACATCACCTGAAAATAAATGCTAAAACTCCTCTATGGGTCAGAAATCTAGTTAATGAGAATCAGAGTCCTTTATCTAAAGGACAGTTATCCTTAAGTAGCTTAGCTAAGTAATGATCATGGGAGTAATATGCTGGCCTGTGAAGAAGGAGTTAATTGGATTTTGTCACCTTCAACTGAGCAGATACACATACCGTAAAATCCACTACTGTTCTTTCCCCAGTGTCTAAGGACGGACCTTGGTTAAAAACTCTTTTTTTTTTTTTTTGAGACGGAGCCTCAAGCTATCCCCCTGGGTAGAGTGCCATGGCATCACAGCTCATAGCAACCTCCAACTCCTGGGCTCAAGCGAGTCTCCTGCCTCCGCCTCCCAAGTAGCTAGGACCACAGG
>CAUYQV010052337.1:0-12748 GCA_963574575.1 Galagoides demidoff
CAATGATTAACCGAATGATGTGAAAGTTATGTTAACCAGCTTGATGAAGGTGTTTCAAATTGTATATGAAACAGCACAATGTACCCCATGTTTGCATCAATGTACACAGAAATCAATTAATAAAAAAAAAAAAGAAAAAAATGCTAATTGCAATTTTACTAATTGCTAATTGTTACAGGGAAGGCCAAATTTATCATAAAAAGAGTTAAAGCATTTTGTACTTTGCATCTTATTGCAAATAATCTTCACTGTTCTCCTGGAGGCCAGGATGACTTTCAAAAATGTCAAAGTAAGAAATTTGGCATATTTTTCTCTCCAGTGATAATGTATTAAGACACAGAAACCACCTAAATAGTACATTTCACTTTTAAGAGTGTTTCCCAATGAGGAACAATCAGCGAGGCAAATGTTATCTTGTTCCAAAATATACCTACCAAGAGAATAGAGAACAAGATGCATAGCTTGCATCGTAACTATCAATTTTATTGGTGAAGAAAACAACTACTATTTGCTTGTTTATGTTAAAAATACTTTTGCCACAAATTTTGTTTATGTAAGAATATTCTTAGGACTGTCTAGAGTATGTTTGCAATGGGAAAAAAAGTAAGTGCTTAGACATAAGCCAATCTCTACAAGAATAAAGTTGCTGTGTAGGAACTAAATGTATTATTTATTGTATATGGTGCAAACAAAATTTACTAAGGCAGATCAAACGGTGTGGAGTAATGTGGCTGCATTTAAAGTATCAAGAGACTACTAGCCTTTTAAATGATTTTGTGTATTTCTCAATAAAATGATATGCCAAATAATATTTGAATTGACCAGATATTTAACATGAAAAGCTATTCAAATGCCTTCTGATTTAATATGTACTTATAATAATTACATGTGAATGGATTGAGATTCAGTAGCATACTTCAATCTTTTTCATATAAATTTGCTTATATCTCAAATTTTAGTTTTTACATAAATTAAACATCAATTTTATTTGAACATTAATGGAAAATGTGCTACAGTTTTCATACATTTGAAGTCATTTTCTGAAGAATAACTTTATTTCTAATCTTGAATATTCATTCACATTCCATGTAATATTAATGTGGAAATACTTGAAATCAAGCCTAGCATGTCAGGAAGCCTCAACATGCATTCTGTTGTATTACTCCATAATATTTCCCAGTGGCAATGCTCAGGTGGCTCGTTGCCAACCTTATTTTAGCAATGTCTCAACTCATTATACAGAGCTGCCTTTATCACATCTTTTAAGCTTTCATATTTTCATACTTTAAAAAATATTCTGATGCCACTACAGCAATTTAATTCTTTGTCCCATGCAACTGAGTCAAGTGCCTCTTGCTTGCTTACAGAGTTCAAGTGCAAACATCCCAACTAATGAATCAAGACATTCATTATCATGTTGAGAAGCTTGGGTTATGTATAAAGTGTGCTGTCATCATATTAATATGGAGTATAATTGAAGTTGAGGAAAGTACCATTGACTGTAAAGAAAGTGTTTTGGCAACATTTGCTATCAAACAAATTACAATAAATATATAGTTGCCCCCCAGGAAAAAGCTCAGAAATAAAAGAGGTTGGATCAGAAGTGGAAGAAGTTTAGGATGTCCCATTGAGGAAAATCTAAGGGCTTATTTTTCAATAAGATAAAGGAAAATTTCAAGTTTTTTATGCGTCTAATGTTGATAATTCCTGTTATTTTACACCAAAATTACTCTTGAAGGAGGCTGGATGCAGTGGCTCAGGCCCATAATCCCAGCACTTTGGGAACTGAGACAGAAGGATTGATTGAGTCCAGGGGTTTGAAACCGTCCTGGGCCACATAGCAAGACCCCATCTCCACAAAAAAGTAAAAACATAGCTGGAAGTGATAGTCCCAGCTACTCTGGAGGCTGAGGCCAGAGAATCCCTTGAGCCTAGAGATTCAAGGTTATAAAGTGAGACCCTGTCTCTGAAAAAAAATATGTAAAATAAGTTAAAACAAAATGTTTACTTAAGTGAAGACATATTCATGATATATTCACTTTTATTCATATTTATTTACTTACTTATGTATTATTTATTTATCTTTAAATCTTTTTTAGGGATGGAGTCTCGTTATGTTAGCTATTGAAATGCCAGTTTCACACAGTCCTCCCGCCTCAGTTCCCAAAGTGCTGGTGTTACAAGCATAAGCCACCATGCCTTGTGGCGTCTTTTGTTTTGATCCTTAAGAGGCTTTTAAGGGGAAATAGCTTTTATTACATTATCCTGTTCATGCCCAGCAGAAAGCAGAGGTAAGCCAGTGGCTATCCATGTGTTGAGCAAAGAGCAAGAATTACGGGCATCAGAGAGCAAAGGTAAGAAGAGTAGGAGATCCCCTTTCCTGGTGGACTGCTCAAAAGATGATGTGTGTAAGACGGATACAAAGATAACACACCCTGATTAGCCTTTGCCTGCCCATGATACTCACATGATACATTGAATGATAGGAAAGTCAATGACTTATTTTCACGAAAAATTGACCAACATTGATGCTTGATATTGAACATTTAACTCACCATGTTTTTAATATCGCAAAAAGAAATGTCTTCTTGCAAACTATTTTGGGTGTGGTTCTTGTGGTGGTCATGAGAGTCTCCTACATGACCTCTTGCCATGGGGAGCACATATGACCCACAGCCCCAGCTTGAAACTCCTCTGGTCTCTGGGTTCACCTCCATCCAGCTTGTGCCATATCCACAGTTCACCTAAGCTGTTCCCAGCTGTTGATTGACCATGACAGGCTCCCATGCAGACCCATTCCTGTGAGATATGGGACTCCCCTGACAGAATGTTTGAACTCAAATCCCTCCCACAAGCTCCAACACAACCTTACCAGAGCAGTGCTGCAAACTTAGAGTTCTTCTTGCTCATCTTCCCTCCTCCTTATTCCCCTGTTCACAGACAACAGGTCCGCATTGGATGAGAAAGTTCTCCCTGTCTACTTCTGATGCATCACAGTCACCCTTCCTGGGCACGTTCCCCAGTACACTTCTCATGCGTCTAATTCCACCTTCACATCCGCCTCTTGGAAGATGTGAACTCACACAATTATGTATATTCTCAGAAGATACCTAATAAGACACACTTCCTTGATTCTCATTGACTGTTGTTAATTCCACATATTGCTAAGGATAAAAGAAAACTTATGATTGACTTATTCTCCATGGTATTATTTCATTATATAGTGTGATCTATATGTATTTTAATTTCTTTAATTGAACTGCTAGTGGTGTTTGATTATTAATTTTTAAATACTGGTTTGGAAATTTATGCTTCAGATATGCTCAGTCAGTATATGAAACATGCTCAGTAGGAGCCCAGAATTTTGCAGGAGTGTCACAGGGAAAGGGAGATTAGCTTTCAATGGATCGCAGGCCCTCCTAGGTCAAAGATACTGAAATTAGTTAAGGAAGGGTTGTGAGCCAGAAAGATAAAAGATGAAGCTTG
This sequence comes from Galagoides demidoff, assembly GCA_963574575.1. NCBI lineage: Eukaryota > Metazoa > Chordata > Mammalia > Primates > Galagidae > Galagoides > Galagoides demidoff. The sequence continues at coordinate 3,487 of CAUYQV010052337.1, forward strand.
AATAAGGTAACATTTGCATAAAGATCCTAAAAAAGGTAACAGAATAGGAAAGGGCAAACTGAGAACACAATAAATAGCTGACATCAAGTAAGGTGAGTATTGGAGGAGAGTACTTCAGAGTCTGAAGGTTATCTGTGTTGAGAGACCTGGGGGTTCTTGTTGGGAGAGCAACAGTACAATGAGTAGTTAAAAGAACTTTCAAAATATGAGGGGGCGTGGCTCAGGCCTGCAGGTGTGCAGATGACAGCATCGAGGGGGCAGCATTGAACAGCGTGTAGCGGGGATTAGGGTCATACTGGCCCTGCGGAGCAAGGAGGAAGGCCTTCTCACTTCCAATGTTGTAAGAACGAAAAAGAAGGTCGCCAGTCTTCTCATGAAGCAGTCTACTAAGGGAGAGCTGAGTTTGTTAGAACAAGAAACTGAAGGAAATACTCATGAATGAGGTCTAGGGGAATTTTACTCATGATTGACTTTGAGTCTAGGAAGGATTCTGGGAGAGCAGAGCTCTGTGAGAAAGATAAGAGTACAGAGATGACTTGAGGGTCTGGGGGTCTTGTAATCCAAACAGTTTGGGTTTAAATAGCCTGGTTGGGATTAGACCTAATGACCCTCTGGTGGACGATGGTGCTAAGCCTGTCAACGTGGTGGGAGGGAAGTGGGGGTGGAGGTCTTTCCAGGACATGCGAGCATCCTGATACCTTGTCCCTCCAGCCAGTGGAAATGTGGCGGTTGGAGTGAGGGCTCCTCCGTCAACCAGCACACATGGCCTTTAAGGGCTTCCTCTTCAGTCCCGTATTGGAGGCAGAGTCTGGTGGCGGCGGCGTCTTATCCATGTAACTCATCCCTTCTCCGTTCACTGAAGGATATTTATAAAACATAACCTCATAAAGTTTTAAAGCAAATTGGCTTAAGTCAATTTGCAGCACCAGCCAATCTTTTATAGCACTGGCAGGCAAGACATGTGCTTTTAGCCAAGGAAAATGTGATAATTTGTCAGCATGAGTAAGGTGCCTGCAGGAGTTTTATTTATGTTTTATAGTCAAATATTCATGGCAATCCTATTCATTTTACAGATAACAAAAACAAGGAGTTATCCTCAATCACATATCTACATACGGAAGTGCTGGAGTTGAAATGTGGTCATAACTTACTCCAGAGCCTTTCCACTCCATCACACGACATTTCAGAGATGGCTTAATCTACCATTAGTCAATTCTTCATCTGTACCTCTACATACTGATTTAATCTTTAAATAGATGAAAAGCTGGTTTCATGGTCTTAGTAATAAAAAAGGTGAGAATCCAATCTGGAGTTCCCTCAGCCACCGGGAGAGCAATGGGCTTCATGAGCAAACTGTTACCCGCTCCCATCACAAGCATGGAATTGATGCATGTTTAGTTGGTAAGGAAAATACCATAAAAAGTTATTTTAAGGATAAGATGATAGGAAGTCATAACATTGTTCCTTGAAACACATTTGTTTTCCTTGGAAATACAAAAGTCCTAACTGATCATAATGAAGGCCCTTTCGCAGAATTTCTCCCCTCCCCAGAAAAATTTTTTTCCAGGAAACAAGGGCTACAAGAGGTACAGATTCATCATTTATTAATCAGTGTCCTGAGGGCAGAAAGTTCCTTGTTAAATTATCTCAGAAAGTTCTCTTTGGAAAAGTCCCATCATCATAAGAAAGTTTTGAATTTGCCCTTTTAGAACTAAACTAAAACAACCTTCTTTACACTTCAAACATTTTCCTCTAGTTCCTAAACTCCCATCCCACTCCGTATTTTATTTTCTTGACATTAATTCGAAAAGTAGTTTGAGAATCTCAAATTAAGCACTGCTTTTGCGTCCCAACCTTGCCTCAGGAGCACTCTTGGCTGCCCTTTAAGGCTGACCTTTAACACACGCCCCTTCATCTCTGACTTCTGAACCCTGATGCTCTTGATGTCATCCCTTCATCATATGATAAGAACCAAAAAGACAAAGCATCTACCGGGAAAGAAATATGTTACGTTAAAAATTGTGGTCTTAATAGCATTTATGATATATATTAGAATTAATATAGAAATAATATACAGGGTCACTAATATGTATAAGGGTAATAAAGGTGGGGTAATCCATAGAATAGACGTACAACTAAAATGAGTTCAGAAACACACTTTCTCACAGGTTTGGCCCACAAGCTCTACAAGCAATAAAATGAACACACATCTCTAACTGGCAGCTGAGCCTGCAGTAAAGCAGGACAGGTCAGGGTCCTACATAGCTGTTGTCTTAATCATCCTTGGCTGCACAATACATCAGCCCAACATGTGAAAGCTTCACATAGGGCACATCTATTTTTCTCCTGGTTTCTGTGGGTCAGAAACCCAGGCGTGATTCAGCTGGGCGCTGTGCTTAAGGTTTCTTACAAAGCTGCAATGGAGGTGTTGCCTTCGGACTCCTATAGCAAAATACCGGAGACTGGATAATTTGTAAAGAACAGAAATGTATTTCTCACAGCTCTGGAAGTCCAAGATCAAGGTGCAGGAAGGTCTGGTGTCTGGGAGGGCTGCTCCGTGCTCCAGGATGGGTCCTCATTGAGGTATCCTCCTGAGGCAACAGACATGGTGTGGTCACACAGCTGGAGGGATGGGCAGGGCAAACTCTCCTTTCCAGCCCGTTTACAAGGCACAGACCCAGTCAGCAGGGTGAGCCCTCCTGGTCTCATCACCTTCTTAGGTCCTACCTTGCAATATTGCTGCACTGGGGATTAATTTGTGGCATGAAATTTTAAGGGGATTAATTTGTGATGTTTGAGCAACAGAAACCACGGTTATGGTCTCATGTGGAGGCTGAATTAGTGGACAGTTCCCATGCCAAATGGCTCACATAATTGTTGGTAAAATTCGTGTCCTCAAACACTGTTGAACTGAGAGCTTTATTGTTTCACTGGCAACAAAAGAAGAAGCAGAGAGGGGGAGAGGGCAAGCAAGAGGGTCACAAGCTAGGGAGAAGGAAAAGACAGGGCTTGAAACCTACAATTAAAGTTATATTCCATGGCTTTATCCTATCTAATTAATTATAATTAAACCATTCATTCAAGCCAATGCTCCATGAGAGAAGATTCTATACAACCAAATATACCATATTTTAATACCAAAAGGCGGGGCTTCCTTTAAAGCTGCCCATCCCAGTTCTTATCAAGGTCCACCTATTCACCTCCCATTTACGGTACACAATGCACGATGTGAGCTAACACATTTGTTTCCTGAATCCAAAGAATGTGAGATCTATTTAGATATGTTGAAAGATGCATTGCAATACAAGAGGGCAAGGATTATGACACAGGAGTGATACATTTAATAATTCCATTACTTTCAAACCCCTCCTCTAATAAAAACTAAATGAACAGAACTGACTGTGATGATCACGATGAAAATACAATGTTGTTTTTTAGTGGGATAGTATAAAACACCAAGTAAGGGGTAGGTCACAGATAGGCCAATATTCTATAATAATTTTGTGTTGTGTCCAGTGACAGCATCAGGAAACCTGCAGAGTAGAATCTTTCATGATACTCCAACGCAAAGGTACTTATGTACTTCCTAAAATACAACATACTCTAGTCAAGTCGTACTTTAAAACTGTACTCTGTCCGACTCAGAATCCCAGATTTATACCCCTTGTTATCATATAGGGGTTTTAGAATCCCTGCAAAGTTCACAACGGAAGGCAATTGGCAGTTCGATGTGATAAAACTTTTAAAATGCTGCAGTAGGTGAGGGAAGTGCTAGTGGCTCCTGTTTTCCTACTCACTGCATTCTAAAATTAGCAGTGTGCAAGTGTGTGTGCAGACAGATGCAACTTTCTGCCTCCATTTTGCCTTAAATATATTTAACACCTGCACCACATAAATAAAAGTGGATTGATTAAAAAAGTAGAGGACTACTTTCAGTACAATGTGAAAAAAGCAACTGTTACTTTAGCAAATTAGACTAGCAATGTGGACTGAAGAGATTCTGGTGGAAGGTAGGAACCAGAGGTTACGCCAGGTCAGTGGTTCTCAGCTTGTGGGTCCCGACCCACAGGAACTGTATGAAAGGGCCGCGGCATTAGGAAGGCTGAGAACCACTGTGTTAGGTGTTTGAATCCAGTAGTTCTCCACAGACGTGAAGTCAGTTTTCAGCTAGAATTATAAGAATAGTAAAATTAGGGGAATTATCAACATCAAATCTTCCACAATGGAGGGTATCAAGGAAGCATCATTTAACATGAAAATTCTCCAGGTTTTGTAGGAGCAGTTTTCAGCTGTTAGGTTCCGAATAGAAGGGGTTGCCATCTTCCAAGGCATGACTCTTCCTGGTGTTTGGTGCAGGTGTGCGTGAACCCAGTGTGGAATTTTGTAAGCATGGTAATTAGTGACTATGATCAGCTGGATCTACTGAGCCGAAGTGCATTCATTATAGCTCTCCACTTTTCTTAAATTTTTTATGACTGGCTTTAAATTTTGGGAGCATTCAGAATACTTTGAATCAATCCCACCCTTGATTTCAGTGGATAAGAACTATATGTAGTAGTTCCAGAAACCCGAACAGACTTTCATGATAGGCAAACCAGTCAGACTTTAGAGGATAACATGGACTCCATCAACCACAAGACAGTTCTAAACTTGTGGGGTTATTCAGATGAGGTTTGAAATCTCATCTATTTCTGCAAAATACCAGAGACATGACCTTGGTCAACTTAGTAACCTATTAAATTTTCAAGGCTCTGTATGAAATATAGGGGAAAATATCTATGACATAAGAGGGTATGAATATTTAATAAATAATTTTGTGCTTGTAAAGCACTTAGTGTAGAGTCAGGCCTATAGGCCTATATCAAGTACTTGACAAACGATGTATAACCGGCATCATTTTCGTTGTTAAATCCTACACATATTACACATGCAGTAATAATTCCCCCCTTTTACATTTTCTTGCAATGTGATCCTTATCGAGTGACTTTGACACTCCTTCAATCACGTGTTGGGGAATTTGTCCAACCCCTTTGGATCTGAGCAATTTTCTGACTAAGCAGAAGTGACATTATGTGGCTACTGATATCAGTTCATAAAAAGTGGTATAACTTTGCCTGTTCTTGTGCTGTGCATGTTCTTGCCACACTGTGAACAGTCCCAAAGTAGACCATGCAGAGAAACCACATGGAAAGGCCTTGTGTAAGTGTGAGGGTAGACAGCCCAGAGGGTTGAGGGGGTTTGAGCTGAGAGCCGGCATTGACCATCAGATGTGTGTGAGTGAGGATTTGAGTAAGTCCAGCTCCAAGCCGCCCAGGTACACACAGTGCTCCTCACCAACCCATTCTGAATTCCAGACCCAGGTAAAAAGGTCGTTTTCTGCCACCGAATTTGGAGTAACTTATTACAATGTAAAGTAACTAGAAAAGCAGGGTAGTACCTTATTATCCCCCATCCTGTGCTAAGTATTCCCAGAGAGAACAGATGGAGGCTGATGGTTGGAAGTTGTGTCTTCCTATCAGCCCTGTGGGCACTGGTTGCAGTAGTAAATGGAGATGGATAACAGACACTTCTGTACTTTGAGTTCACAGGAGTGTAATAAGACAATTTGAAAAGGGGAAGGCTCTCTTTGATGTATGTTATTATCCACTACAGACTTAATTTGGAGATCATATGAGCGATATTGACCCCTTTGTAACCCGATTTTGAGTGATAATTTACCAGCTCTATTAATGATGCTGGAATTTCAAGGCATGGAAAAAAGTGAGAAGTGGCAGATTGTACAGGAGTCAGAGACATCTATTAGGGAAAAATCATTTTTTATAATTTTTATATTCAGGGTACAAAGAAGTAGAATACACTGGTTGCATTTGTTAGATGAAGTTCCTATTATAATCGTGTCCTGCACTGAAGAGGTATTCCATGCCCTGTAACCTCCCACCCCTCTTCCCCTCTCCCCACTTGCTCATTCCCCTATCTCCCCTTCTATTAACTCGTCTACTGCCTTCATATTAGAATAGAGTACACTGAATTCTTGTTTCACCATTTCTCCATTCTTATGATGCTTTTCTAAGAAGAATATGTTCCATCTCCATCCAGGTTGATCCCAGTAGGCAGAATTAAGACCACCATGCTCTAGGCCCCTGTTAAGACCTTCTCATGACCTTCCCACAATGGCAGCTCCTGGCTGCTGAGACCTTCTCAGTATGGCTGCCTCGCCATCCACGAAACCTATGGCGAATCCACTCCAGCCAGCATTCAAGTCTGGTTGCTGTGTACTGTTGAGTTTGCCCACTCTTCCAAGCTTTCCACTCAATGTGCAGCTTCCCCCAACAACTCTTCCCATTTGGCAGAAGCCGTGCAATAAACTAACCCCCTTGTTGTTGCTTCCTAGAAATACGAGATCATAATTTCCAGGCTCTACTTCAATTATGTTGGGTCCAGATTCTGAGTATGGGCCAATAAATTGTGAGTTAAAGTGATATAAACCACTTTCAAACCTGGATCTAAAAAACATATTCTGTAAAAATATTTATTGTCTCCTTTTCTCCTGTTACGAACTTCAGTCCGTTAAGTTTTCCAGGAAGCAGAAATGCCAGAAGGAAGCATCCTGGAATCTCAAGTCAAAACTTAGAGGACTGCTGCTTCAGGGAGCTGAGGTAGGACCAAAATGCAGAGCCTCTTACATTTATCAGAACCTTATATTGCATATGATTACTAATTGATATTCCAGGGCAACATAAAAATTGACACAGTAATTCAGTGTGGAAACAGTACTCAGCGAGGTTGCTCTTCACCATGAGAATCAGGTAAGGGCACATTGGGAAGATGTCCTTCAGAAGCACATTTGACAGATTCAGACACATAATGGAGGCATTAGAATTTTGATTCACAGAGAAATCTCATACCCTTAAGATGAGCTACATAATCTGTGCAACTCAGTGCAAAATGAAAATTCAAAAATCATTAAAAATTTACAGATGCCTACAGCAAAGTATTATATTAAACGTGGGATCCTTCTAAGTCAGGACCCCTGTGGGACTGGACAGATCATACACAGGATGAAACATGTGAGAAAGAGAATATAATGTATTTGGTGGAGTTGCAACAAGGGTGATGTGTATGGATTGAAACCGTTCTCAATTCTCAGAGAACAAATCTTGTTGTTGTTGCAGGTTTTGGCCAGGGTTGGGCTCGAATCCACCATCCTCAGCATATAGGTCAGCGCCCTAGTCCTTGAGCCACAGACTCCACCCAACAAATCATTTTTTAATGAGAAATTCTCAGATAAGTCACTTAACATAGGACAATATGGCCATGGAGATGGAAACCAGTGCCAAATGTTTAACACTGGTACTAAAAATGTGGTTTTGTCCAATGCATATACTTTCTCCCTACAGTGGGAACACAATCCAGGCTTTAATACATATAGTGACAATAAGAAAACCTATATGCTGCAGGTATAAAGTAAAACCTCTAATTTCAATCTATTTTCTTTTTTATATTAAATTACTTATTTGACTGATGCTTGCTGAAATCCATTTTCACCACCATTACCCCTGAGTGTTTTCTTGTAAACCAGAAATTCTATAACATTTATAAGCAGGTAGGAATTGGAGAGAAGAGTTAGTTTGACTCTATGGGATGTCCCAAAGATAATCTTCTGGTGCTCTGGATGAATGTTGTCATTATTATCTCAATGGGGAGGAATGTGTGTGGCTAGTCATTCTGGCAGACAGAATCCAGCTCCTCTAAGAAAACAAAGTATTGAGGTGAGCATGTATCTGTAAGAGTTCCCATTTTGTTTTATAAGAATATATGTAATTCATTTGTGTTTGTGTCTTTTGTATTAGTCCTGCCAAATTGTGTTAAGTGTGAATAATGCAAGAAGTTAAAGATATAACTTGAGGTAAAATAAACATACAGTTCTTCCATATGTCCTCAATCAATTGCCAGAATAAATACAATGTTGAACATATAAATGTTAAATGAACAATTCAGTTAGAAGAATGCTTTGGGCAGAAAAAAACATTATACATATTAATATTTGCTATTGCCTTCTTGGAGAGTTGTACATTAGCATATGGTTCCTTCTTTTTACATTTTAATTTAAAAATATACTTAGAAAAATTCTTTTGCTCATCATGACATCCTTTATTTCCTTCTTAGTCATGAAAACACCCCCATTCTTTGATAGTATCATAATGGAATGCACATAAAAAATGTAAAAGCCAAAGGGCCAAATTATTTCCCTGTTTTTCCCCTAAAACTCTGTGAAGTGTAGAAAACCAGATCTCCCAAAGTCTTGCACTTTAGCAAAAATCAATTCTGAGGAATAACAATGACATTTTTTCCAGCATCTTGCAATATTTTTGAATATGACTGATTGACTAGGCATACCAAGAGAAAAGGTGGTCCTGTTAAGTCTTTTCATTACTAAATTTGAAAAGTGAGCTTACACATGGAAGCAAGTCTAGCGAGATAGCCTTGCTGAGGCAAATCTATTTCATCAGAATTGGTAACATCCCACTATCTTTTGGCCAATGATACTGAAGTGGTGCTTTGTTTTCGTAATGTCATTAGAAGAAATTGTGATAGTGAAGGCTGATTCTTCCTCTGATTAGGGCTTTGTATTTATAAAGATATTGGGTATTTCCTTTTTGTAGTTACTTGGGAAAAAACATTTTTTATCTGGCCCACACACGGTTTTATTCCTCATGCTTTGAGGTCATTCCTTTCTGACCTTATTTTTCAAATCGGTATCTGCGGTTAATTACAGCAGTGTGTTATTCTTTACTACATTTGAAGGACCTGAGGATACTTTCTCATTTAAACTGATCCTTCCACCTCCAGTGCCCTATTTTTATAATCCATTGTAAAAATCAAGTGCTTTAAGAAGAATACAAAAGTGAAGAGTTTATGCAATTATTTTATTTAAAAGAAAGGAATCCATAAAATACTAAAAAGCTAGATGAAGATGGTTATATCAGTATCTATGAAAATGCTTATAAAAGGGGGGAGGCTTTGAAAAAGAACCTCTGACATCTATTGGTTGCACAAAATTTGGGACAGATGGTATATTCATATTCTTATATCAGATAGGCCAGAACTAGGATTTGTATTGTTAAATAAAAACAAATCTGGACTTACACAAGAAGAGACTTTGTTCCGGGAAAAAAGACCCTCTCAAGAGAAAGAATGCTCTGAGCCCAGCTATCTAGCATCTCCAAATCAAAAAGAAACCTTTAAAAGAGGAAGGAGGACA
>CAUYQV010052339.1:0-18125 GCA_963574575.1 Galagoides demidoff
TTGTGGCAGGCGCCTGTGGTCCCAGCTACTTGGGAGGCGGAGGCAGGAGACTCGCTTGAGCCCAGGAGTTGGAGGTTGCTATGAGCTGTGATGCCATGGCACTCTACCCAGGGGGATAGCTTGAGGCTCCGTCTCAAAAAAGAAAAAAATAGAAAAATTACTTGTGTATGATGGCATATACCTGTAGTCCTTCCCAGCTACTTGGGAGGATAGCTTGAGCCCACACTTAAGCCAAGGAATCTGAGGTTGCAGTGAGCTGCACCACTGCACTTCAGCCCTGGTGACAGTGAGACCCTGTCTCAATAAAAAAAAAAAAAGGAAAGGGTGGCGCCTGTGGCTCAGTGAGTAGGGCACCAGCCCATATACCAAAGGTGGAGGGTTTGAACCCAGCCCTGGCCAAACTGCAACAAAAAAATAGCCAGGCATTATGGCGGGCGCCTGTAGTCCCAGCTACTCAGGAGGCTGAGGCAAGAGAATCACCTAAATCCAAGAGCTGGAGGTCACTGTGAGCCGTGATGCCACAGCACTATACCGAGGGTGACAAAGTGAGACTCTCTCTAAAAAAAAAAGGAAAAAAAAGAATTCTTTGGATCCTAAATTTTTTTCTTCTTTAGACACAGGGTCTCACTATCTTACCCACGCTGGCCTTGAATACCTAGGCTTAAATGATCCTCCTGCCTCAACCTCTTGAGTAGCTGTAATTATAGGAGCATGCCAACCATGGCCAGCTGGATCCTAAATTTATCACCTGAGAACACATTACCTCTCAAGTTCAGGTTATCCATAATTTGGTAAGTTGATTTGTATATGCTTCACAGGATCTTTTTCTTTTTCCTTTCTTTTTTCTTTCTTTTTGAGACAGAGCCTCAAGCTGTCACCCTAGGTAGAGTGCTATGGCATCACAGCTCACAGCAACCTCCAACTCCTGGGCTCAAGCAAGTCTCCTGCCTCTGCCTCATAAGTAGCTGGGACCACAGGCGCCCACCACAACGCCTGGCCATTTTTTTGGTTGCAGCCATCATTGTTGTTTGGTGGGCCTGGGCTGGATTCAAACCTGCCACCTTAGGTGTATATGGCTGGCGCCTTAGACACTTGAGCCACAGGCACCGAGCCTCAGTATCTTTTTCCCATTAATTTGTTCTGTTTTTCTCCTAAGATTCTTGAGGGCAGGACTGTAGAGTGAGTGTATGTGTGTACTGAAGGTAAAATCTATCCGCAGTATATAATATGCACTATGGATACGTGGATAATATCAATGACTGATTATGGGAGGCAGATGACGGTCTTAGGACAAATGCAGAGGACATGAGGGAAGGGGTGCCAGCCACAATGTACACTATGTAAATCACGCCCCTGAAGTTATGTAACACAGACACCCTGGGCAGACTCAAAGATGCTACTTTCTGCTTTGGATGGGGTTTTCACGGAGATTTGGACTCAATAAGGGATAGGTACTCTCTTTTTGACAGGTTGCATACAGAGCTTCTAACATGAAATAACATACCACAAGAAGCCAAGCTCTAGGCATGTCTTGCCTTGTCTTAACAGGACTAGGGCAAGGTGGAACACACCTCCACAAGAGGTGAGACTTAATGTTCTTTAAAGCACTGGTATCATGCTTTGAAAAAAAAAATTACACCTATCTTTGAAAAATCCCCACAGCATATTAAAAAATATGTATATGGCATAGAAATTCTCTGAGATTAGGCATGAAATAGAAAAGTAATTTTCTATTTTAGGAGATTTTTTGGTTTGGTTATTTTTTTTATTTTTATTTTTTGAGACAGATCCTCAAGCTGTCCCCCTGGGTAGAGTGCCATGGCATCACAGCTCGCAGCTACCTCCAACTCCTGGGCTCAAGCGAGTCTCCTGCCTCAGCCTCCCAAGTAGCTGGGACCACAGGCGCCTGCCACAACACCTGGCCATTTTTTGGTTGCAGCCATCATTGTTGTTTGGCGGGCCTGGGCTGGGGATTTGAACCCGCCACCTTAGGTGTACGTGGCTGGTGCCTTAGCCGACTGAGCCACAGGCGCCAAGCCCCTTCTGTATTTATGAGTTAGCATTCTACTGTATGGAAAAGATTTCCTTTGTCCTCCAGTGCATATTTATTCATTGATATCCCTGAGTTTGAACTCTTGGCTATTTTATTCTTTCCAGTACTTTGAGGAAAGTCAATAGGGGAATCCATCCCAAACAAATCACAAATTCACACTGGTAGATTCAGGGATTCAGAGTACTTGTAGTTTTCTTTCCTAAAACCAGCTAAAACTGAGTTTGTGCTTAATCGTTTAAAATAGAGACTATAAAGTTCCAGAAATGAACACAAAAAAGCAAAGGTGCTATTACCTATAATTTTGGGGGCTTATTTTAGAGAAAATAAGAGGGGGAAAACCTTCAGCAAAAGGCTACAATAGAGCTAAGAATAAACCTGAGAATTCTATTTAAGATTGAAGGTAATGGCTCGGCGCCTATGGCTCAATCGGCTAAGGTGCCAGCCACATACACCTAAGGTGGCGGGTTTGAATCCCCAGCCCAGCCCGCCAAACAATGATAGCTGCAACCAAAAAATGGCCGGGCGTTGTGGCGGGCGCCTGTGGTCCCAGCTACTTGGCAGGCAGAGGCAGGAGACTCACTTGAGCTCAGGAGTTGGAGGTTGCTGTGAGCTGCGATGCCATGGCACTCTACCCAGGGGGATAGCTTGAGGCTCTGTCTCAAAAAAAAAGAAGATTGAAGGTAACAACTTAAAAATCTGCACCTCATTAATTATTAAGGAGATGCAAATTAAAAGCAAAATAAAATACCAATACCTACCTACTAGCATGGCAAAATGAATTTAAAAAAAATCTGACATATTGAAAAGGATGTAGAACTAGAATCTAATACTTTTTGTAGGAGTATAAAACACGCAATTCCACTCCTAAGTACATATCCAACACAAATACATTTATATATTGACCAAAATATATGCAAAAGAATGTTATCGTGACACTGTTGCTAACACCTCAGAATAGAATTTACCCCACTGTTTCCTGGGGGTGGTGTGAGTAGTGACTAGAAATGGTGTCCTAGGGAGCTTCTGGAGAGTTGGTTACATTCTGTTTCTTTATGCTGGTATTGCTTATATTTACTTTATGAAAATTAATTACATTTATTTGGGCTCTTTTTCTATTATTACATTATATAATTCAATTTTTATTTGCTATCCTATAAGATTCTCTGGAGGTAATACAATAGTGTACAATTGCAGCGGCTCCATAAAAAAAAGCGAGACCTTCATTTACAGCTGTTACTGATGAATGTAAAACCATCCTGCATTTGCATAATGTACAAATTTTACATACTCATGAGAACCTCTCAATAGCTGTGAGAGAGGGGTCAGGCATTACTATAGTGACCACTGTTAGACACCTGTTCTTCCACCATAATTGTTAGTGGCCTTGCATTTTATTCTCAAGTATCTTGCTTTAATGATGAACTATGTGGTTAATTACTTTATGGAAAAGAGCTCCTGACATTGACTTGCCCAATACTACTCTTTAGTAGGTAGAGTACCCAGGACTCAAAGCCAGAACTGTGTGGGTATCACTGATATTATGTCAAGTTAGCCAGAAACAGAACTGGACCCAAGCATGTGGAGCTGTCACTCTTTGGTGATGCTTGAGGTTTAGGATCCCCACAGTTCAAACCCCACCTCTCTGGTCTGCAGTGTTAACCATGATTGTAAAAGGTTTCCTTGGCTCTTTAGAGGAGGATGGCCTTCCATTCTCTGTCCACTGTGAGCCTGGTTTCATATCCAACTCTCAGTTTGTCTCTGGGCCCCATTTCTGCTTTCTGAACCCTTTGGCCTTCAAGGGCTTAGCTTTCTGAGATGACCCACTGTCTATGCCATTGTGCATTCTTTCTTAGTCCTAGCCCACAACCTAACCATATACCCTTGAGTATCTACCACAATCCAAGCTGTAGACTATTGAGATATAAAGTTTTCCAATCCCCATAAGGAAATGAGGGATTTTATTAATAAGTAGTATATTGTCTATCTGTGATACAGTACTCACCGTAAAATGTTATGGATATCAAAAATATGGAAAAAGACAGAAACAACTATAAACCAAAAGGACAACTGTTCGGTGTATTAATGTGGTAAGGTTAGGGGGATTTTTTTCTTTATATCTTTTTATACTATTGCTTTCATAAATAAACACAAATAGATTTTAAACACCAACTTTACAAATGTCATCTTTTACTTGATAGGAACAAAGATTACTTTAAATTTTAAACCTTATCTGAGAGCCTTGTAACTATAAATTATCTCAAATGTTTCTAAGAAGACTATATTCATTCTCAGAGCAGTACACAATTCTTTAACTATAGAAGCCTCAGCAAAGCACAAGGTTATCTGTGTTAGTGTTTCAAAATATTAAGGGGCTATAATTGATAAGTGTGTCAATATCTTAATTTTTTTATTCCAAAGCAGCATCTACTTTGAAAGCATAGAAGCTGTACAAAAATATGATTTCAAAAAGCTGAAACTCTTTAATGTGTTTTTTTTTTTCTTTTTTAATAGCCTCCAACAATGGTAGCCAAGACATGTCAGCCTGGTTCAATCTATTTGCAGACTTGGATCCTCTTTCAAACCCAGATGCTATTGGACACTCAGATGATGAACTTCTTAATGCTTGACTCCAGTTATAATGTGACTTTAATGGCCTTGAGACATCAATTTTGCAACATATTGCCTTTGTGGAAAGGAGTTTATATTGTAACCCACACACAAAAGCATGGTGTTTGCAAATGTATCACCTGTCAGTCAACCTTAGAAGGTGAGGACCACATTTGAAAAGATTAAGTACATCTTTAATATCTTAGGTTTGCAGCTGTTGATACTATGTGGAAAATATTACAAAATACAGTCTGGTATTTACATACCAAAATTTATGTCAAAATAAGTTAGGAATAATTCTGTCAATAAGGAGTTGGACTATTTCTTTGGAAACCCTATTTTTATGTTTAAGTTGCCTTGTTGGCTATGTGAATTCTCTAGGTGGATAAAGGGCAGCATGTAAGTTGGGTTGTAGTTTGAGGTTGTTTTATAAATAAAATAGTGATGGGGAGGTTTTCTGTTGTGGGAAATAGCATTAAAACCAGACCAGCTTTGTGTTTAATTATAAAGTTAGAAAAGATCTGAGAACTCAATTCTTTAATGCAATTACAGAGAAACTCGGTACTTGTTTTTCTCTATTTGGAGGCTAAAATGTAATGTTACTTTTCATTCATACAAAATCATGGACATCTCCCAAATACATTATTAAATTTTCATGGGGGAAGGAGCAGAATGATTAATTTGCTAAGCCCATTCTCTGGAATATTCAAGTCCTTGTGTCAGTATCTTCAGGTCTGGTTTTTCAGACTGCTACTATAGTAATATGCAATATTCATATTTTTCCTGAAAAGAAAACAAGGGGAAAATATTCCCTAAGCAACTAGCAAAGTATTCCCAGAATTACCTACAAATTTCTATCTGAATGAGGCAGATAATTCTGAACACCTTATCCTTATACATATTTACCTTATATTTTGTGACATGATTTAACCCAGAATACTTTCTGGCCAAGATACTGAAAGCTTTACCTGATCAATAAGGAGCATCTTATTTTCCACTTCATTTCTGAGGGTGGCATCATTTAAGGCTCCATTATTTGATTACCAAACACTGTTATCCTTGGAAGATTTAGAATCTAAGTATTTGGAAGGAAGACTATTTAATGGAAGCTGATGAAAACAAAGCAGCTGTACACACTCATCAATTACTCAATTTTCTGTCCTATTTTCTTGCTCATAGTTTTGAGGAGGTTTTCCAACATTTTAACTAAGTTGTTCACAGTAGTTCCATGTGATCTTAGTTTTCAACAGGCTTATTTGTAAGAGAATTACTTATAATGTCCAAGTTATTGTATATAGAAAACATTTTTAAGGAATGGACCAGTGTAGGTAAAATGCAGACTATCACCTATCCATACCATTCTGGCCTATCTCCATTATTAACTGCCCACACTCTCCAGAAAACCACTACTATGGTCAAGTACCACACAGGCTGGAAAAAGCTCTGTTTGAACGTGAGAAAAATGAACTCAGGAAAAGGTTATGATGTCTTTCCTTAAAGTCTGATCACAATATTATTCCTATTTCTTTATTTGATTTCAATGAACTGTTACTTATTTCTTCAGAAGTGTTTTTCAAAATTTTGTGGAGGGTGGAATATATAACCAATGTCAATAATTTCAGAAGCATTTTTAACTCTTCCTTTGTGTTCAGTAAAACTTCCCAGAATACAACAATACTATCATTCTTCTGCCAAGATTCAATCACCAAGATTATGATTACGAATCACAATCTAAAATCTATACTCATAGTGGCTCTGGTGTTCTTCACTTTTGAGTACCTCAGAAATTGCTAACATTTTATGTGTTGAATTTGTGCTATTTTTCCTTGCATTGGCAGCCTTACTAATGCATTAGTTCAACAATATTTGTAAACCTTCCTCACATGCATGCGGGTAGTAGTCTCTGTTACCAGATATAAACAAAGATGTTTTAATAAGTAGGAGAACCAGAAGCTTGAATCTCCAACTGTAAGTATGAAGGGATAAATTCTCAATTTTCCAAGAGCAAAAGTTCTTCCCAAATTGAGACATAGGAGGCATTTTCATTATTTAGTTCTTAGTTTCTGAAGCAGTTCCTCTTTCAATATAGTTACGCCGTTTAACCCAGAAGTAACATTAACTACCTTAGCAACTCTAGTTATAATTTCAACAACTCTTAATAACTTTTACTTTTGAAGAGCATGTAACTGTTATTAAAATAAAGGTAACCATTCTCAACATCATTTGAGCATCAACCATTACAATGTTTGTGGTCAGAAAGAGAAATTTGGTTCTATGAAACCAACATTGCTAATATAGGGAACCAATCACACATTCAGTAAAGGGTGAAAAGGACAGGCTGAGCACAGGACAAGAAGGTGCCCTGTGGCTCTTTGTCTCAATCTAGACCATCCATTTAATATGAAGTAAATTCAATGTTCTTTACCAAGGGTAGGCTGTGAACAACTCTTTCAAAATAGGTATTTTGGGTGGCGCCTGTGGCTCAAAAGGGTAGGGCGCTGGTCCCATATGCCAGAGGTAGTGGGTTCAAACCCAGGCCTGGCCAAAAAAAATAGATATTTTTATGTTAAATAGGGGAAAACACTTACCCAGTATAAAATAAAAGGTAAGAATACA
The DNA here is from genome assembly GCA_963574575.1 of Galagoides demidoff. NCBI lineage: Eukaryota > Metazoa > Chordata > Mammalia > Primates > Galagidae > Galagoides > Galagoides demidoff. Next base: position 7,277 of record CAUYQV010052339.1, read on the forward strand.
TTTAAGCTTAAAAAAACTCCAGAGGAATTAAAATTTGCCTACTATTTCTACAGCTTCTTATATAGGAGTATCAGTCATATCAGGGTGTATTAAATGAGACTTGCATAACTTTGTACTTTTGAAATCTTTCATTGATTGTATAACATAGCTCTGATATATGATTAGAAACAAACTGTATTTCCACAAAATAGGTTTTAGCATTTGCACATTGGAAAAAACTGTATTTCAACTATGGATATTTATTTCACATAACTATCCTTACTGACCATTTAGAAATGTAAAGGTCATACAACATTAGAACAAAGGAAGTTTAAATGTGCTCTGTAATTTTTCTGAGTCTCTTTTAATAAAGATTTTGAGATGGCATAAAACAAGTTTGTTTCCTAAAGTGTTCAATATAAATCCAATTGTTTCCCTATTCAAAAACTTGGGTTTTATTGCAGAATGAAAATAAAACTGGAGCAATTAATACCTTTCCAATTTACTTCACACAGAAGGGGACTATGTCAGATATGGGAAATAATGTGTTCTTTGGGTAAATACTATCAGTAACAAGTACAAACTATCGAATACCATGTTTTTGAGCCTAGAAACATTAACAAATTAAATATAAGCCACAGTACTTAACCTGATTTGTTGAAGGTAAGAATAAAAAAAGAAAGCCAAAACTTATCCAGTTATTTCTATTTTCCATGGTATTATCAGGACCTTGCACTTCCCTACCTTGAACAATGAAGCAGCTCCAGAATTTAGGAAGGAAATATAAACTTTAAAATTTTTTAAACTAATTGAGTAGTATTGCAAGTAAGCTGTTTCATCCAAGAGTAAGGTGTTTAAACATGGCAAAGAAAACCTATGAAACAGGATGGGGAGAAAATTGGTTGGTTAGGATGGGTTACATCTAGAAGCACAACATAAACTATCTTCTCCCATCTTTTACATGCCATTTAAAAGAACACTTAAAAAGAGTTCAATAAAAGCTGTCTTTAGCATTTAAAACATGAATCTTCACTCAGTGAGGTAAACCATTCATTGGCTAAAGAATACAAAAAAGAGATAAAGGTCTGATATTAATAAGGCAAGATTTTTAAGTGTACATTTTTACATTTGTACAGTACATTTTTAAACTTCTTGATTTCAGGCTGCCTCAGCATCCCCACAAACAAGCTGTATGCACCCAGCCCAGGCAACCATGTACACCAGTGGATACCTATAGCCCCTCCCAAGAGTCCTCTTCCTGCCCTCTGGACAATGACCAGTAACATTCAAACGTACCAGTGAAATACCCTCACACCTTTTCTTGTGTACGTCACCGTACCCCAAGGCACTTGCCCATGGTTCTTAGTGCTGTGTCCCCTACCTCCTTGAATAAGGCCCCTCTTATGTGATCCTCCTCTGCAGTGACTAAATAGAACCTGTGAGTGCAATAAATTTTTTTTGGTAGTGCCTTCTAGCACACATTTGAATTTTGATCTAGATGATTTCATTTTATTATTTTCTATGATGGACAAATCAAGTTATCAAGATTTAAAAACTTAAGTAAGTCTCCCTCAAAAAGTCAGGTTAAGGCCAGGTGCAATAGCTCACACCTTTAATCCTAGCACTTTGGGAGTCTGAGGTAGGCCGATTGCTTGAACTTAAGAGTTCAAGACTAGGTCAAACAAGAGCAAGACTCCATCTCTACAGAAAAATTAGACAGGTGTGGTGATGTGAGCCTTTAGTCCCAGCTACTCAGGAGGCTGAACCAGGAGGGTCACTTGAGGTCAGGCACGTGAGGTTCGGTGAACTATGATGAGACTACTACATTCTAGCCCTTCCAACAAAATCGAGACCCTGTGTCCCCCCCCCCCCCAAAGTTAATAAGATAGATGCTCACCAAAAATGTGATTGAAGTTTTCTGCCTTTCTAAAAGATGTACTACTCAAATTAAAGAAAATGTTTCTCTTTAATTTCTGTAGCTATAGCAACATTAAAAGCCAGGGCTGACCGACCTCCTTGGTCAAGAACTGCTGTCTAGCTTCTTTTCTTTTGACCCTCTAAACCAAGTGCCAGTTAGCTGTAGCAATGAAGAGGACTACAGAGAATAAATAAGACAATGGACCATTGATACATAATCTGCAACAATACCAACACCTCTTATTTTTTTTGTTTTGTTTTTTGAGACAGGTCTTGTTCTGTCGCTTAGGCTGAAGCGCAGTGGCATGATCGTATTTCATGGAAGCCTCAAACCCCAGAGCTCAATTTATCCTTTTACCTCAGCCTCCTAAGAGCCGTGCACCGCCAGGCCCAGCTAATTTTTCTATTTTTTGTAGAGATGGGGTCTCGCTATGTTGCTCAGGCTGTGCTTACACTTGCTTCAAGTAATCCTTCCACCTCAGCCTCCCAAGTATAAGGTTACAGATATGAGACACCAGGCCTGGCCCTTCTTATCTTTTTGATTATAACCATTAATAAGATATACTTTTTGCATTACAACCTATTAAGTAGATTATATTTCTCTAACAAGAGCTTTATACACAAAAATACTATGTGTGTGAACATACTTACTTTCTATTCTATTTTTTTACCGATTTGGTTGAACCCATTTAATTCATTTCAAGACCAACACAGCTTGGAAAACACTGTATCAAGGAAATACAAACCCTCTTGGAACTATCATACTACCAGACTATCATACTACTATGATACTAGATTTTTAAAGTAAATTTTTTTTTTGGGAGGACAAAAGTCTTGTTTTGTTGTCCTTAACAGAATGCTGTGGCATCACAGCTCACAGCAACCTCCAACTCCTGGGCTTAGGCAATTCTCTTGCCTCAGCCTCCCGAGCAGCCGGGACTACAGGCGCCCCCACACAACACCTGGCTATTTATAGAGATGGGATGTTGCTCTTGCTCAGGCTGGTCAAGAACTCCTGAGCTCAAGCAATCTATCTGCCTTGGCCTCCCAGAGTGTTAGGATTATAAGCGTGAGCCACCGTACCCAGCCCCCTTAAAAGTACATTTTCAAAGCACAAGCTTAGCAAGGAAAAACCCTTCATATTTGATATACATTACTAGGTAACTGCTATAGAGAGTATACTACAACTACTGTATGTCACATATTTGCTACTCTCATCTTCTTTAAAGGTGGAGGGAAAAGAGAAAAAGGGAGAAACCTGTGTGCCAATTTTAGAGATTCTCTTAACTTTTTCCTTCAGAAATAATTTTCTGAAAATTTTTACTTCACTTAAAATGTGTCCCTGCTTTCCAAGAGTTTACAGTACAGCCTTAGGACCAGCTCTGTTTAGCTCTGTTGTGTTAGGAGTCTAAACCTCTTTCCCTAAACATGTCTTGCATATATAAATATAACACTGTCACAAAAGAAGAAAATGGCTGACTTAGCAGGAACAAAAGAAAACTTCTGTATAGTTAAGAATGAAATTAAGTCTGCCCCAGCCAGCTCATCTCTAGCTGTGAAGTAATTACTTACTTATATGTGCATATACATGTTTCTTTCAGTGTGCTTATTTTAATGTTTGTTCATGTGCTAAGCACAAAGATCTGCTAATTTCAGTTCTACAGCAAGTAAGGAGTAGCAAGGAACCTGCTGCTGAACACAAACACATTTTTCTATCAATCTGTAAAAAACACACCATTATAAGTTGTTTCAGGCTAGACAGTCTAAAAAGAAATATGAATTTGAGACAATATTTATAATAATTCACAGGAAAAATTCTCAAGAAGAACAGACTTTATTTTAAACATAAAAGTTTTATTTTCTTGTGAGGCAGCAACAAGGGTTCAGGTACAGGGAGTACATAAGTACATAGTAATAGTATCTATCACCATTGGAAATGCTGTTTGGGGAGAATTGTTAGACAAATTTTTTTAAAACTTTTAAAAAGATTTATACAGCTTCAGCAGACATGAAAGATGGAGAGTTTTTAAAAAGCAAATTATATTCTTCAACAGGATTATATAAACAAAATATTGTTTAGGGCTGCTTTGCTTATTAATTTAGGCAGAGTCAAATGTAAAGTGTGGAGTTAAGTATTTTTAGCTTTATTTTGTAAATGCAGCACTTCTACTTGTTCAGTTTTGAAACATCAAAATTCCAAGCATAAGGAATGAATTTTAAGTTTAAAATAGTAAATTTAGTAAAGGCAATTTTCTTTTATTTTCCTTAATCCAGTCCTAATCTTGGACATAAAAAGGCTATAAATACTGCCCTTTTTATACCTATTTCCAGTGAAAACCAACCATTCAAAATGGGAGGAAAAAGCCTTTCATGTTGTTAGATATCCCAGTTAGCAAGAGCACCTTCTAGAAGACTGATTTGGACTGCAGTCATAAGCATAACAAACATTTTAAACAAACTGAATAATCTAGTTCAAAAATAATTTTGGCATCCATGCTCACTATAATTCAGAGGCAAAACTAGTATTTTTAAAAAGCGTAAATGTTCACAAAAGCCATGACAAGTAAGACTCAGTCATGATCAGAAACAGTAAATTTATGTGTTTTATCACCACAAGGAAGAAATTGCTTATGGGTAAAAAAATAACTAAGACTGACAAAGAGAATAGCTACTTTCGCTGAAAGATACATGCCACCCATTTCTTCGTTTTTACTATGATAGAAGTTAATTTATTTAAAATTAAAAAAATTAAATTATAATTATTATCGAAGCTATTCTATTTACCATCTGTACAGTTTTCTACAGATTATAGAGTATAATTTTAGAAAACAATATTATGCATTCTGTTGAGAATAGTGTCATATTTCACTGGAAAGTTGTAGACCCACTTTTTAAAAAACCACCTTATTTAACCAAAGATTAAATAAAACAGTTGAATGGATGTATGGTTAATATTTTTAAGACTGTGATAAAGCTTATATGCTTAAAAAGTAGCCCTTTGGCACTGGCAGTTAGCATTGTTTTGTACCTAATACGTTTTTTTTCTCCCAAATCTCAGGCTATTTCTCCCAAACCCAAGGTATATATCTGGTAGCCATACAATTCATTTACCTGCAGATTCACATTTGCCCTATAACCAAACATTAGACTGAAGTTTCATTTATAAGGCTATAAATAATAAACCTGGAACTTATTCTTCCATTCTAATTTTGAATTAAAGATATATGAAACTCTACAGAAAGATATGAATTAGACAAAGTACACACAGAGAAAATGGGAAAAAAATGTTTACAAAGTAGCATTCTAGTTGTAAAATACCCTTGTGACTAGAGGAGATAAAGAGACAGAAGAGGAACTGAAGTGTACTCCAGAGAAAGAACACAGATTTAATGAAATTCAAGTAATAAAAAAAAGAAGGGTTTTTTTTTTTTTAAAGTTTTTAACTACCTCCTCCCCCATTTATAGCAACTCACCTGACTTCAGTTTTACCTTTTCTTCTATATTGTGATAGGGTGAATACTCAAGTGATGAAATGGTAAAGACAAAATGCATAACAAAGAAGGCAAAGAATCAGTTTCAATCAGAAAATTTAGACACCAAATAACGGAGTTTTTACTGACTGAGAAGTCATAATGTACTAATTCTGAGTTAGTTTTGGGTGGAAAAAGTACACAATTCATCTATCTTACCAACTAAAACTTGACAGATTTATTCAAATGTTTGAATTTATCTGATTTATCTAAGTATATCCCCATTTGAAAATGAACAGGGCTTATTTTAAATTACTTAGATGTTTTAAAGGTGCATGAGTATAGGAAGTCCTTTCAGAAGAGTTATTGCTGCCACTAGGCTTTCCTTGATGAGTGACTATGTCTGGACTAGCTGACATATTAACCTAAACTATATCCTTTTATAATGATTTTAAAACCTTTTCTGCCTATAATATTTATAGGAACAGTAAATTATTGCAGCATGAGATAATATATGAAGATATGAAAAGGATGCTTTTTTATCAACACTGTTTACTGAAATTCTTTTAAAAGAGTTGCTCTTTTATCTCACTACCAGATACTCAGAAATGGAATACTATTGTCATGTGTGATACTGGCAGTGATTTGTATTAGATGAGCCCTAATCCAGAAATGTATGGGGTTTTCAAAGGTGCCTGTTGCTTATGCTCCAAAGTCCTTCTTGTCTATTTTCCTCACTGGAACGGTGGAGGGGAAACCAGCAAATCTGTAGGTAACAAATCTCGGTGCCAATCACCATAAAGAAAATGTCAGTTGCAAGATTCTGTGGCTACAGATTGCTATTCAATGGATTACACTCCTGGCAAACTACTAACCCCAACCAAATCCACAAGACAACAACATCACAAAAGCAAAGGAGGAAATCCATGCACAGCCACTTCAGGGTCTCTTGGGGCTATGATACAGTGACAAAGGCAGAATGACACTTGTGGTGAAGGAGGGAAGGAGATTGTGTCATATACTATTTCACAGAAAACCAAGGGGACTCCTTACTCTTAGCTAGCAGTCAACATGGGGTAGTTTCCTTTTGGCTCACTGACTTAAAGTTCCAATACGGATGAAAACATATTAAAGCACTTATCTTCAATTTTCTGACCACATAGTGAAATGTATACAATAGTGAAGAAAACAGTCTTACAAATATTTCACCCAAAGCACAAACTTGACATCAAAAAACATAAATCACACAATGTACGGATATTGCTTTTTATCTCTTTTTATATATACTTATTCAATGTATTTACTTATCAATCCTTGTTTGGGAGAAGAACACAGTCATGAGATTAAGATTGCTGGGAAAATGTCAACAATCCCTTTGGTCCCAAAGCCCAGCTGAGAAAAGCATACATCTAGAAAGGAAACTGAAACAGAGGCCACCAAAGAATCTTTTGAATGTCCTGTTTGCTATGTTTCAGAAAATGTAACATTGGTATTATAAAATAGTCATTTTCATATAAAAGGTGGTTCTTGCAGCATTGTTTGCATGTTGCTTTGGGAATTATGTTTGCAAGAATCAGGTTTTATGTGTTGTTTTTTTAAATAAGTCTAATTTGAAAACAAAAAACAATTCGATATTGTCCTTCCAAAGTAAAGAATGAGACCTTTCTTGTTTCCATCAGTGCTTTAAGAAAAAGCAGGCTAAGCACTGAGGGTTGGCCTTCATGAGTGGGGTAGAGCTGTCAGAGGGGCTGTTCTTCCAGAAGCCTCACTGTCACACATCACTGGAAAGCTGGAGCACATCACAGCTAAATGGGAGCACATGAAGCCATCACAGTCAAATGATCCAAGGAGGTTCTCAGTTTCTCAGAACAATGGCCACGTACCACTGGGACCTACCCTTCAGCTTCCTCAATTGGTTCTGGTGGTGGCAGCAGAGAAGGTGATGGCATGACTGTACTTGTTCCTCGAGAGACTCGGTCTTGCTCTGTGTTTGTAGACAGGGAGGCCACAGCGATAGGCTGTAGCAGAGTGGTTGTCATGCCAGTGGTGACTGTCAGGCTATGGCCAGAGCCCTTAAGGGTAAGATCTGGGGTGGGAAGAAGTGGCTTGAGGATGCTGACGAGGCAGAAAGCAGAGCCGCTTTTAGGAATGAAATTCACCTTGTTTTTGTCAGGACAGTAAAAGGCTGGGATTTCATGAAGTTGTTTTGGCCTAGACATAAAACAGATAACTCAATACTTTTAAGTAAACTTAACACTAGGGAAAAACTCTTATTTTTAAAAAACTGGTAACTTATAGATACATAAAAGGAATATAAAACTCAAGCTAAACGCTTCAAATGCCCGCCTGTAATCCCAGCACTCTGGGAAGCCGAGGCAGGTGAATTGCTTGACCTTGCAGGTTTGAGACCAGCCTAAGCAAGAGTGAGACCCTCATCTCTAAAAAATAGCTAGACACTGTGGTGGGGCACCTGTAGTCCTAGCTACTTGGGAGGCTGAGGCAAGAGACTCATTTGAGCCCAGGAGTTTGAGGTTGCTGTGAGCTGTGACACGACAGAACTCTACTGAGGGCGACAAAGTGAGACTCTGTCTCAAAAAAACAAACAAAAAGCTTCAAATGCCAAGGGCCAAAATGCTATTAGACATATGATACCAATATGTATCTTAGAATGCCAGTAGAACCCCATTCATCATTAACACTTTCAGTTCCTGGAGACTCCAAGTTCCCTGAGCAAGGGTCTCAGGTTGCTGACCACTGCATTACAATGAAGACTTAAGACAAGCAATACAAATAATGAATTTCCTAAAGCAAAAGAAAAATCAAGATGTTTATAGACAAAAATATGTTCCACTACCATGGTTTGTCAAAGGTCTATACTATTCTGAAGGGAGATGGCAAAGAATTTAAGGATATAATACCTATCTTTTCTGGCTCACCACTTGTGGCTCAGTCGGCTAAGGCGCCAGCCACGTACACCTAAGGTGGCGGTTCGAATCCCCAGCCCGGGCCCGCCAAACAACAATGATGGCTGCAACCAAAAAACGGCCAGGCGTTGTGGCGGGCGCCTGTGGTCCCAGCTACTTGGGAGGCGGAGGCAGGAGACTCACTTGAGCCCAGGAGTTGGAGGTTGCTATGAGCTGTGATGCCATGACACTCTACCCAGGGGGATAGCTTGAGGCTCCGTCTCAAAAATAAAATAAAATAAAATAAAATAAAAAAGAGAACTTCAGTTAAAAATAAAAAAGCCAGGTGCAGTGGCTCATGCCTGTAAATCTTAGCACTTTGGGAGCCTGAAGTAGGGGGAATCACTTAAGGCCAGGAGATGGAGACTAGTCTGAGTGAGACTACATCTTGGGGGAGGAAAAAAAAAGGGAGAAAAACTAGCTGGGTGTGGTGGCACGTGCCTCACCTTTGAAAGGCTGAGGCAGAAGGACTGCTTGACTCAGAAGTCTGAGGTTGCAGTAAACTATGATGCCAGTGCATTCTAGCCTAGAAGACAGAGCAAGACTCTGTATCAAAAAAAAAAAAAAAAAAAGGAAGGAAGGAAAAAAAGAAGAAAAAGAAAAAGATACAAGCATGTCTTACCTTTCACTAACAAAAACAGGTTGTGAAAAGGAATAAAAAGTACAACATGGGCAGCGCCTGTGGCTCAGTGAGTAGGGTGCCGACCCCATATACCGAGGGTGGCAAGTTTGAACCCAGCCCTGGCCAAACTGCTACAAAAATTAGCTGGGAGGCTCGGTGCCTGTGGCTCAAGTGGCTAAGGCGCCAGCCACATACACCTAAGGTGGCAGGTTCGAATCCAGCCCGGCCCGCCAAATAACAATGAAGGCTGGGTGTTGAGGCAGGCGCCTGTGGTCCCAGCTTCTTGGGAGGCTGAGGCAGGAGACTCGCTTGAGCCCAGGAGTTGGAGGTTGCTGCGAGCTGTGATGCCACGGTACTCTACCCAGGGGGACAGCTTGAGGCACTGTTTCAAAAAAAAAAAAAAAATAGCTGGGCGTTGTGGCCGGTGCCTGTAGTCCCAACTACTCGAGAGGCTGAGGCAAGAGAATCGCCTAAGCCCAAGAGTTGGAAGTTGCTGTGAGTTGTGATGCTACTGCACCCTACTGAAGACAACAAAGTGAGACTCTGTCTCTAAAAATAAAAAAAAAAAAAAAAAAAAAAGAAAAGAAAAAAAAGTGCAATGTGATCAAAAACCTCAAGTAGCCAAGACAAAAATCATGCTGGAAGCAGTAGGAACAGGTTTTCACCAAAATAAATCGAGTTTAGTGATAAATTTGAAAAGTGTTCCTGGAAGAGAGAATAAAAAAGCAATGAAAATAACGTATGACATAAAGTATGCCAATCCTGGAGAATTAACTAATGAATTGGTGTTTCAGAAGAAAACAAAACAAATAGAGCTGTTAAAGTTATAGCAATCTGTTCATCTAAAATTTAAAAAGAATTCTCCCCAAAGCAAAACAAACTAGATCACTTGGATTTTAAGAGCTCAGAAAGATTCATGTAGTCCAAGCAATATGAAGAATTGATTTGGCTCCGCGCCTGTGGCTCAAGCGGCTAAGGCGCCAGCCTCGTACACCTAAGGTGGTGGGTTCGAATCCCCAGCCCGGGCCCCGAAACAACAATGATGGCTGCAACCAAAAAAAGGCCGGACGTTGTGGCGGGCGCCTGTAGTCTCAGCTACTTGGGAGGCTGAGACAGGAGACTGGCTTGAGCCCAGGAGTTGGAGGTTGCTATGAGCTGTGATGTCATGGCACTCTACCCAGGGGGATAGCTTGAGGCTCTGTCTCCAAAAAAAAGAATTGATTTACCGGCAGCACCTGTGGTTCAGTGAGTAGGGCTCTGGCCCCATATACCAAGGGTGCTGGGTTCAAACCCGGCCCTGGCCAAACCGCAACCAAAAAATTGTCGGGTGTTGTGGCAGGCCCTGTAGTCCCAGCTACTCTGGAGGCTGAGGCAAGAGAATCGCCTAAACCCAGGAGTTGGAGGTTGCTGTGAGTTATGATGCCATGGCATTCTACCCAGGTGACAGTTTGAGGCTCTGTCTCAAAAAACAAAACAAAACAAAAACAACAAAGTACTTAAAAGAGGCAAATGAAATGTTATAATCAGCCCAGAAGGTACTCAGGTTTGATGGGCTTTCTTTCTCACCTGGGCCATTGCCCTGTTGCTGATATACTTCACATAACAGGCAATCTACTCTCTGGATAGATAGTGTGACCAATTCAGCAACATTTCATTTGAGGCTGAGGGTGACTGTGGAGACATGAAAAAATTTCCCCTTCTTTATTTAAAAGATCATTTTCTAGATAAGAATAATTATAGGTAGGAATAATTTTCTAATTTTTTTTTTTTTTTTTGAGACGGAGCCTCAAGCTATCCCCCTGGGTAGAGTGCCATGGCATCACAGCTCACAGCAACCTCCAACTCCTGGGCTCAAGCGAGTCTCCTGCCTCCACCTCCCAAGTAGCTGGGACCACAGG
>CAUYQV010052344.1:0-12882 GCA_963574575.1 Galagoides demidoff
AAAAACCAAACTATACTGATACTGTTATAGTAAAGGCAGTTTCACCAGACTCATCCTCCTCGCCTCTGGCTGTATTACAGAAACATATGGGCAACTACCAACCTGCCATTTCTTTCCATGCCCAGTGACTTTCCTGTATACTGTCCAATTAAGGCATCAAAAGAAGTAATGGGAAAGGAGAAGGTGACCTTGATCTCACCTGTCAGCTTCGGACAGGACCTTGATTATATAAAATGAGAATCACACCACCCCACCTTCACTGGTGGAACAAATACATCTATCCACCTACTCTCAAGTTCTAAAATGATGGTGGGCTGAAAACTATTGTTGTTTTTGTTGTTGTTGTTTTCCAGACAGGTAACCAGAGGATGAACAGCATCCATTTCTCAACTGACAACTCAATTTCTCAAACTCCAAACCCTGCTTCCCCTGCAGTAACCAGCAACTGGAATCGGACAGCACTTGGGAAAGGAAAAATATATTATTTCTGATTACCCATAACTATAAGTAAGGTAACACTGCTGAGTAGAAGTGGCCATAAGGGATGTTAATCAGGCCAATCTCTCACCTGGACTTCTTAGTATCTAGGAAGAATCTGTCTACCTCTAGAAAGAATCCCATTTCTAAGGAGTCACTCTGTGTTGAAAAATGAGTGATCATTTATTTTATAATTATTCAAGAGGGTCACCTTCACAGGGTAGTGTAGGAAAGCTCCTAAGCAGTTTTTGACTAATTTTCCAGAATTATACACTCACAAGATGCCTGGGTATCAGTAGAATAGAAAAAAAGCACACCAATATTTAATACGCACCTACCACTAGAAATGGTTGCAACACTCTATAATAAATGTTTAACACAATAGTAACATGGAAATATCTTTAGAATTTGTAATAACTGCCCAGGAGGAAAAGCCAGGAGTCCCATCACTTAAAACCACAGCATACTATGACTTAGGAAATCCTGGTGCCGGGCTCTGACAGGAGATTCTCACTCGCTTCTGTTTGTAACGCCAGGTTCACATAAAGCTCCACTGGTGGTTTTGATTCTATTTCAGGGCAAACTGTGCTCATACTGTAATATGAACCTCTAAGCAGCCCTATTACTATTTATCTTCCTGTTCAGAAGACATAAATGATTTAACTACCAAGGACCCAGTGTGATGATGGAGACTGAACTCTGAATTAGAATTTTTGACTTCAAGAAGAGCACACAGGAATTCCTATTTCAAGTAAATATTTTCTAAAAGCTAAAAACCGCATACTATTTTTGTTTGTTCTGTAACAAATATTAGCTTAAATCTGACACAGTATAATGCCCCAATATTCAGAGCACTGAAACTATCAATATTTTATTTGAATGTACATGTAAGGGGAAAAAAATTCTCTTTTAGAAGAAGCAAATAAGTAAATTTAAGTTTTCTAAAGATGTGACATAAAGAAGGGAAAGTTTGATGTATCAGTGGGAAAATGAGAAACAGATTCTTTATTCGTGAAAAATAAAACCTACTTAGGCCCCTTAGAACTCCAATTAAATCTAGTCTCATGGAGTTTCAGGAATATGTATGATCATATATCAAAATTCTTCTACTGACAAAATTGACTTTTTTGAGGTCAGCTTTTTTTTTTCAATTGTTTAACTTTCTGGGTTTTTTTTTTTCTTCTCTCTCTTTTTTTAAATTTCAGATTAATATAAAGGTACAAACGTTTAGGTGACATTATGTTCATTCCAGAGGTAAAGTTCACTGTGGAATTGAGCCCTTCACCCAGGAGGCTTTGAAGAATGACCACAGCATGACCAAAATCCTGCCAGAATATTCCGACTATCTCTAAACTATAATCAGGTATGCTTTTCTCTGCCAGTATATGTTACTATTCAGTATATAATTCCGTTTTAAGTAATCGGAGAATAAAAAACAGGATTATACCATATGGGCAGCAAATAAAAATTGCACAGACACAATTATAGCAATTGACCCATATTTAAGTCAGCAGAGTTTTGGAAAGGACTCTGAAAACATTTTTTTCTTGAAAAATGCTATCAGTTTAAAGGATGGCTTTGATTTTGGCGGCTGATTAAAACTATTTTAGACAGAAGTATACGCCACTGAGCATTTTTACCCGAAAGTAAAAGTAATGGTTTGGATTCAATTTAAACGTTGCTGGCAAACGTGCTATTGAGCATTCCTGGAATGTGAAAATACTGGTGAAGGTTTAACAACTCGGGATATAACATTCTGAAATGGTGCTGAATATTTCTGAAGAGAAGGAAAAGCTGAAGAGGCAATAACTCATTGACAGCAAGCTGGCTTAGGAGCTGACATTTTCTAGAGGCAGCCATCAAAATGAGCTTCGGTTCTCTCCCTCCTGTGTGCGCAGAGAATAAAGTGCATGGACCAACCAATGTCGTAAAAATTAAAGCGACACCTTGGCGATAGAAAGACTATTATCAATACCTGAAAGGACAAAAAGAAAGTGCACAGAGAAGGGTGGATATTAGTGATCAGAAAGTAAGATCAGAGTAACGGAGACTGGAAGAGCAGCCTGAGCCATGAATAAGGAGTTTGAAACCAACACCCCATCTCAGAGCTACTCAGCTGTCTGGGCGAGCATGAAAACGAACAGGATTTGCTCAGCAGGCTGTATTTTTCCTCCCACGTTCTCACAAAATGAATCCAACACCAGGTCATTCTGCAAGTGGGGAAAAGGACGGGAGAGGAAAAAAATAATAATAAAACCAGCCTGTGTGGGCATGGAATTTCACCTTGGCTTCAGCAAGTGAGGTGTGTTTCTAAAAGTTACCTGCGTTGGTTTTGTGGGGCATCAAATGTCTCTTTTCTTTCTAAGTTAGTGCTCCATGGGAAATTGGGCGCTGACTTGTCCAAACAATAATAGTCACGGCAGGAGTAGTAAGCAGCGGCAGAAGCGAGGGAGTCACAACAGCGGCAACGATACACACAACGCTGAAAGACAATTCTACAAAAATAAGTAGAACCATCATCCTCACACAGCACAAAAAGGATATGGGTGAAACATTTTATTTTGCTCATAGCAAGGGAATCTGTCTAATGCTGGAACCAAAGGCAAAGGCAAGGCCTGAAGAGCACCACTCACGTGGGCTGAAGATTGTTGAATGAATGTACAGCTGTGGGCAAACCTTCCTGGCATGTGGTGCCAGGAGGGGGTCAACTGAGCCTGTCCGGGACGGGACAGGATTTGCCTGCCTATTGACTAAATTTACTTAGTGCTGCTATCACTCATCTACAATCAGACCCAGATGACAACCAGAGGGTGTGCTGTACATAGTGCACAGTTTTCCACCGAGGCACCTGTTTCTCCCCACATCAGTGAATTATTGGAGCTTCACTTGGAAACCTAGGATGCTTAGAAATCCGATATACTTACACACTCAAGTCATGAGCATAACTTCTCTCAGATGCTACCCTGACCATCTCTTGTCTTTCCTTGTACCAAGAAATCAAAAACATATTGTCTTCAGAACTACAATTTTCCCATTTGCAAAGGAGGCAGTGATACATGGTATGATAGCAGGCAGCCAATGCACTGTTCATTCTGGCAGAGTTGACCTGAGCACAGGCACCTACGAAATGTGATTAGTGTGGATACTGTTTAGGGAACTGATCAAGAAGCCCAGTCTGTAAGGAACTTAAACTGAATGTTTTCAATACTCAGGGAACCTTCCTCAGTGCCTGTACGACAGCTATAAAGTAATATCCATGATGTTTTCTAAAAATGAAAGGAAATATGTCTAAAAATCACAAGAGAAGCATATGGGACTCGATTTCCATTGCTATTTTTTTCTTGGATTTTATTTTCATTTAGGGAAAAGGAAAGAGGTAGGAGGAATGCATAAAATTCTTTCTGCATCCTCTTTTTTCTTTATAAAGCTGCACCAGAATAGTCTGGTCCTTTAAGCTCTGGGGTATAGAGCTGCAACCACCAGGCAAGTATCGCATAAAACTGTCCTCTGATATTCTTTCTCCTGGTAATTTTTAACTCCCCTGAAGACAAGAACTATGCATTCCTTATCTTTATATTCAGCACACTGCCCAGCCCGCAGTGGGCATGTTATAAATAGTTGGTAAACTCAGCTGCCCTACTGCCCTCTCGTCAGCCTTTATCCTGAATCACTCCCTGTGTACCTGCCCTCACTTCTGTCCCTGCCCCGCTTCCCACACTGTTTCTGAACTTAACAACTCACATCCCCAGGCTGGCATCTTTGATATGCTCCTGAAACATCACTGTGGCCACGAAGTCTCTGACTTGGACCTGTTGCTTTTCTCTTCGACTACATATGGACTGTGCTATTCTGGTCATGCTGCTGCAGCACAGTCCCATATAAAATACCTGTGCCAGCCAGGTGCAGTGGCTCAGTCCTGTAATCCTACCTCTCAAGGAGGTCGAGGTAGGAGGATCACTTGAGGTCAGGAGTTCCAGACCAGCCTAAGAAAAGTGAGACTCCATCTCTCCCAAAAGTAAAAAAAAAATAGTCCAGGCTTGAAGGCACACAGCTGTAGTCCTAGCAACTCACAAGGCTGAGGCAGGAGGACTTGATTCCTCCTCCAGTCTGAGGTTGCTGTGAGCTAGGCTGAGGCCAAGGCATTATATCCTGGGTGACAGAGTCAGACTCTGTGTCCAAAAAAAAAGAGCAAAATGCCAATTCATCTCATCTTTAAGTACTCTACACTCCTAGAAGCCATGTCCCAAGTCATCCAAAGAAAAACTAGAACCAAGGCAGACAAGTGTCCTTTATTTAGGAAACCTCCAAGAGGGGCATCAAAAATGAGAGCAATAGGAATAGTCGTGTGAGCAGCTAACTTGGCCTTTTTTGCAGAACCAAAAGCAGTGCATTCAAAGCTCTGCTTCTGTTTGGTGGGTTAAGCTCCTCACCACACTGAACAGCATGCTTCCTCCAGTGCCTCCCAGCTCCTTCTCACGCACTACCTTTCAAGAACCTCCTTCTCAACTGACTGCCCACTTCCCCTATTCACAGCCCTGTGGATGGGGAGAAGAGAGGAAGGGCTTTACCTGAGTGACCATTTATTCTGGTTACTTCCCAGAGAATCATTAGACACGTTCACTGTCTGCTTCATTTCAGGAGAGGACCTCAGGTGAATGCAGCAGCCGTGCAAAGTAGAAGTGAGAACAGAAGCTAAATCTCCAAGCCCTCCTTGCATGGACAATCTCAGACCCCATAATTTAGAAGCACGCTCTAACGCACATATTCGTGCATGTTTAGATCCACCGCTCTTACCTGATTTGTTAGCCTTTCATTAAAAAGTGCCTGAGCCAAGGGTAGAGCAAACTATAGAGCAAAACAGTAGCTTATGAGAGTAAGTGCAGCTCTGAAAGCCCAGGCCTTTGCAGTGTCAAAATAACAGCGCTAACAAGGCTGGCTTGGTTAGCCCAGCTACAGGGGTCATTCGCATCGGCCTCTCTTGTCATCAGGATTCCCAGCCTCTGGCTTCCTTCATGCCTTTAATGTTCAATTAAGAAACACATCTTGTTTTTGCAAAGAGCCTTGGGTAGGGGTGGGTAAAGAAGCAAATGAGCCCAATTTTGTCTCCGATCCCCTTTATTTTTAAAGGTGCACTTTAATATGACAGCCCGTCTTAAACTACTTTTAAAGGCTGACGACTTGACCTAGAATAAAAATCAACCGTATTAGATATTTTCAGATATACCGTTAAAGTGAAATGGCCATTATCTTTTTTACATTAAGAGAAGGGCAGAATGCCATCCCCTTTCATTTCTCCAGTAAATCAGATTGAATTATTCATTAGCACTAAATGTTTCCAAATCACCCCTGCCCACCCCCCAACATTACCTCATTTTAAACACAAGGACTGGTTTTATCTCTTCTAAAAATAACCTCTCTGATACATTGAGCTCCAAAAGTTCTGGACTTCACAAAGATTAATTTCTGTGGTTAGCTAAGCTAACAGCCTCTAGAGTCGAATCAGACTACAAAGATAATAAACAAGCAATTAAAAAGCATCTCCCAATGAGGAGGTATAGGACACACCTCCTGGGTGCATCTTGGACTGTGGACTTCAACTTACAAACACAAATAATGTAACCTAATCGTATGTGCCCTCATACTAACCCGGAATAAACAAACAAATAAATAAATAAGCCTTTTCTTGTATTATATTTGAGTTTTCCCATTTTTCAGTAACTGCAGAACTTTGGTGGTGACTAATTCTTGGGATCTGAGATGGGGAAGGGAGGAGTCTAAGTAAAATCTTCTGAAATAACTAGTAAATAAAAATTCTAAAGTGCTGCATCTGGTCATATATGAAGGAAGGACTTAAATGCCTTCCTTGACATAGGCAAACTGTATCTTTAAAATTACATAATTCAAATTTATGGAAACACCCAGGTAACATGCAGTGACTTCAGACCACGAAACACACACAAACACGAATATCTGAACGTGTTTTTTCCTCCCCGACATCAGATCTCCAGGCACCAAAGTCTCTATTTCACACGGAGTTCCACCTCCCATCTTCTGCTCCGACCAATTTTGCATCTGCTGTGTCCTGTTTCATTAACAGGACCTCATCTGAGCACATCAGAAAGTGAAGACACATTGTTTCTATTACCATTTATAGCACCATTTGTTTCATTTAAGAAATTGTGCTCAGTCCCTGGCCTTAAATTACACACCAGAAACAGGATTCTGGAGTTCAGGGTACCCATTTATTTTCCTGTGTCTTCCCTTTGTCAGAGGAGAAATCACTTTGAGTTGACTTACAAGACAAACTGTTTCCATTTGCACAAGCAGAAGCCAGGCTCCTTCCAACAATAACTTAGCTCCAGGGACTTTGGAGCCATCCTCCTTTCCCAATCAGCCAGTAGCCTCCAGATGACACCTCCTTATTTCAGGCTTTACAAATCCAGCCCAAGGCTGAGCTCAAATTTACCTCTGCCCGATGAAATGGCATTTCTCAAGGGTAGCAAGATAGGGGGAAATGTTATTATCTTAACAACTGACACCAGGATTCAAACAAAACTGGCTTTGGTGAAAAAACACACTTGGATAATCGTGTTTTTGCTGTTTGTTGTTTTTTAAAAAGATCTCAGGAGATGTCAGCCGGGCCAAGGAGAGAAAGTTTGGCGTTTCTGGGGAAATCCAATCTAGACAGAAGCAGGTGAGATGGGGAGAAGATGAGGGAGAGGAAGACACAACCCCCTCTGACAGGGCAGAGAACTGCTCCCTGTCCGATGGTTTGAAATCAGCAACACTTGGAAGTGGTGACTGTAGAAACCAGAGAAAAGGTTGCATTTTCTTGTCAAGCAGGACGTACCCATCAGCTGTATGCTAAAGTGGTCCTGAGAAAATGCATCTCACCTTACCCTTAAAATAGACAGACATCTTGGACAATGTTAAGTATAAGGGACAATTTTACCTTAAACTTGAATTTCTGTGTGCTTCAAGGTAATAACTGGCTTATCCAGAGTAAATGTTTCAATTAGTTCATATAGACAAGATTCAATAAATATTAATAAATAAATGTTAATAAATGATACTTGTATTTTAAAGATATTCTTCTCAGGTACCCAGAGGACCCATGGAATGAGTGGCCCAGTCTCTCTTCTCAAGAAGTTCAAAGTCTAGTGGAAGAGACAGGACATGGGCTCAAATCATGCAAACAGAGTTATGGGGGAAAGGCACCATGACAGATCAGGGGAGAATAAGAAGGGAATGTGTCAGTGAGTATTCTGAGAGAATTCTAGAAAGTGGATGTCATTTGTAGAGGTGAACACAGTTGGAGGTGGGGCGGAGAGACCACGTTGCTAGGGCTTCTTATATCATTGTCTTGCCGTCTCCTACATCAGGTCAAGAGTGTCTTCCTACACTCTACTGTCTGGTCTCTGGAGTGACTAGCCCAAGTCTTGAACACACTGGCTCCTTAAAATTTATATCTAACTGAAGCCCAGGATGAAGCTCAGAATAAAGTATAAGTAGAGGGACAGGGAGGGGCAGAGTGTAGACAAGGCCTTTCAAAAAGCATAGTTTATTCTAGGAGGCTGAGGCAGGAGGATCACTTGAGGTCAGAAGTTCAAGACAAGCCTGGGCAATATAGCAAGACCCCTTTTATTTAAAAAAAAAATCTAAAAAATTATCTGGGCATGATAGCACGCACCTGTAATGTTAGTTACTTGGGAGGCTGAGGTGGAAGGCGCTTGAGCCCAGGAGTTTAAGGATGCAATTAACTATATTGATGCCACTGAACTCCAGCCTGGGCAACAGAGCCAGACCCTATCTCTAAAATAATCAACCAATAAAGTCTAGTTTGCCTGGAATTTAAGATGTGCAGGGGAAAAACTGCAAAGCCCAGCTTAGTTTGAGCTAGGGCTAGATGCAGTGTGTCTAAAATGGAATTTCATTGTCTTCTTTAGGTGACAGGAAGAGCAAGTGGAAAGATCTTCGGTCAGGGAATTATAGGATGAGGCACGTTTCAGAACAATTCCTGTGATATCACATGCAGAACAGGGTGGGGACGAGTTTGTAGGACAGAGGAAGCCAGGAAGAAACCATCTTATAGCCTACGTAATAAGCAAAGTCAGGGGGATCAGCCTGGGGTGAAGGGCAGGAATGAAAAGAAGTTGCCTGTTAGAAATTAGCTGTTCATAGCAGGGGCTTGCTTCATGTCAGCTTAAGAGATATTTATTAAACATCTCCTCTGTGCGTCCCCGAGGGTGGTGAAACCTGGCTCTATGACAATTTATGCCAAACTGTTATTATGGAATATATTCGAGATGTGAATTGGAAGAGAAGGAATTTATTAACTTTTTTCTTCATATACTTTCTTCTCCTTTGGCTTCTTATAGGGTGATGTGTCACTTTTATGGATTTGGAAGGGAAAAAAAATCCAAGAATACATAAATTTTTTAAAAGTATGTTACATCACAAATGAGCACAGTGAAGACCACTGGATTTGTAAGCCAAGGAAAAGCATGGCCCCAAGCAAATTAAAACTCATCCTTATCAGATCATTAAAGCAGGCCCTGAGCATCGCCACAAAAGGTGTTAAGCTATTAGTTTGTGGCTTTGAATATAACCCCGAGTAATAAAGCCATGTTTCAATTTAAAATGTTACATTTTTCATGCTTCTCATTAAGCCAAACTAATATCTCTCTCAATAATTTTGCATTAGGAAGGTCAGACTGTATTGGAACTAAAATAATTACGGAGTGAGTGAATCCTCCCCCATCTCCTTTAATTACTGTAAGAACAGGAACCCGGGAAAGCTGCTACCTGAGACTAATTTAGGAAGAGCTGAGAAACAGTCACTCTTTTGGGCTCTTAGACGCCTTATCTCTCTGGCTGTGTGCAGCAGCCTCTAGCCCAGGGAGCAGATCGTGGAGCAGAAACTCTTGCTAATGACTCCTCATTTCTGCAGCTGCAAAAACCTGGGAGAATTTAAGAAAACACAGCTTCACTTCCCTGATCGTGCCATATTGCACGAATTCTTTGTACTCTGGAACTGCCTATTCACACACTAAGATAATTATGCCTAACAAATGCAGGCTGCGTTCCGCACAGAGAATCCTATCTGTGTCTATGGAGAGCTCGACCAGCAGCTTCCACTGTTGTCTCTTCATAGTGGAGAGAATCTGATTTTAAATCCTAGGGGAAATAACATGGGTTATTTTTAAACAAAGGTATGAAGGTGCCCCATGCCTTTTGTCCTGCTATTTGCTGACATGCATCATTCAAGGTAGGGTTGTTACTCAGGTTCTGCCAGGGGACTGACACTCTTATAGAAATCAGCTAGCCCCACTCAGGTCTGTGAAAAGTTACTCTACAAAAGGTGCTTAGCAGCAGAAGCAAAATATCTGCAGCTCACATTGCATTCTTCTAACAGAGTAAAACAGTATAACAACATGATGTATATTTATATAGACCTCAAGCACGTATACGGGGTGTGTGTGTGTGTGTGTGTGTGTGTGTGTAATAATCTGGAGACTCACCTCCTGCTTTAGCTATCTCATAAAATAAGGATATCAATCTTTTAAATCAATGCCTCAGGGAGAATCTTGACTCCAATGCTTTCTTGGTGTCTCTTCCAGGTCTAAAAATCTAGCCATAAAAATGCACCATCACACTGTACTGCAGTCCTCAGGGTAAGGCACGATCCACAGAACCTGGGTAATTCTGTATGGGGTCTCTGGCCTGCCAGGGAGGAGGCTGCGTGGGGCGGGGGCCATCGCACAGAGAACACCCTACCTTTCCCTCACCACTGCTGTGCTACTCACTAGATAATTTACATGGCCCTGAATAGCAGACTGCAGAAACGCACAATTCAAAAGCCATTCATAACAAATCCCTTTTAAAGCAGAGAATACTACTGGCATCGTGTGCAATAATACCTTAGATTCACTTTGGGATTTTTAAACAGGTCTCTTCAATCATTTTTCAGTTTCCTTCTTGGTTAATTGCTGATAATACTTCATAATTTACTACAAGTGTTTACTCTTCTGAGAAGCCCTCCTCAGACTTCTGTAGGCCCATAGAAGAGGCTGGGAGATGGGCATTATTAACAATAGGAAACATTTCATCCCCACCTTAGTGGAGGCATTTGTAAAGGACAGAATAAATTCCCATAAGTATGCTGGTGTGCACACGCATTAGCAAAAGTGAGATACAGCCAAAGCGTGACCTCACAAAATAAAACAAAAACAGGAAGCCAGTGAGCCCAGAAAAAACTTTCTGCAGTTGCCGACCTATAAAACAATGATCAGGACTGATACTTCAATGCAGCCTTCTGATAAACAATATGCTCATACAGGGAAAGGACCCTAGAATGTTCATGGCTGTTATATATAAAAAAAAAAAGAAAAAAAGATACAGCATATTCATTACACAAACTAAAAACTGGATACCATGTAAACTTTAAAAAATAGAGGTTGGTCTAAGTACAAACATTTTATATAATGGAATAATATAAATATCGGAAATCATAACTTTTTTGAAAAGTAATTTGTGAATAAAGACGGAAGATAAAATTTTAACTAAGAGCTGTAGGAATTCTGAAAAACTGCATTGGCACTATGATCCCAATATCGCATTTCCTCCTGTCTGTTCCATATGAATAGCTATATATATTTTATGTATAGCATATATATATACACACACATACATAAGTGTTAACATAATTATCTCTGGGTGAATTTCTAGGTGATTTTATTTTTCTTTGTGAAAATTTCTATAACTTATGTATTTTCCACAATAATATTTTACTGTTGTAATCATAGGAAAATTTTATTTAACAGGACGGGACCGTAAAAATTTAAAAATAGCAAACACAGGCAAATGATGCCCAGATATTTTCTAACAGTGATGTTAAATGAACCCCCAGGTCTCCACTTTACTCCAGTTGGCTAACATTTAATGATGACGATCAATGAAGACATAGCCTTCCTTGGAAACAACCAATATTTCAATTTCTATCTTATCATGACTGAAAATCGTATCCAAGGCTGGAGCTGTTCCGCCTCCCCTTTCATTTCCCTGCATAGTCTATCATAGTAATTTCATTTGACAAATGTAAAAGTTGCATTTATAAAATCCATAGCTTTTTGGTGATGACTTTTTATTTACACGTGGTAATCAGTTTTTTGTTTGTTTGCAGTTTTTGGCCAGGGCTGGGTTTGAACCCGCCACCTCTAGCATATGAGGCCAGCGCCCTACTCTTTTAAGCCATGGTAAGTAGTTTTTGTGTTAATCTCTGCCTAAAACTTCTGTAATCTTTGTCTAATTATTTGAAATTTCTTCCTTGTGATGATGATATCTGTGTGTTGATTTAAGGTCATACAGATTCTGAGACTCCCCGCTCAAGAATAATGTTTCAGAGATCATGCCATTTTCCAGGTAGGACACTGACAAACTGTCATGTTCCACTTCCTGTCTTTCAGGACACTCTCTCTTGAAATCCATCTGCCATGCTGTGAGGAAGCCCAAGAAACCCTGTGGAGAGACGTCAATGGAAAGAAAAGAAGTCCCCTGGCTGACAGCCTTGGCTGAGCTCCCAGGACACAGCCAGGGCCATATTACCAGGCATGTGAGTAATGTGAAAATGGACACTCCAGCCATAGTTAGGCCTCTCTAGCTGCCATCTCATGAAACTGCCCCTGCCAGGCCCTGCCCAAAATGCAGATTCATAACCAAAATAAATAAATGTGGAGGTTATAGGCCATAAAGTTTTTGAGTGACTGGTAACACAACAATAGGTAATAGAACATTCTGAATGAGTCTTTTCTTTAAACTAAAACAAAAAATTTAAAAAAAAAAAAACATGTTTTAAAAACACACCTGTGGGCTCGGCGCCTGTGGCTCAATCAGCTAAGGCGCCAGCCACGTACACCTAAGATGGCGGGTTCAAATCCCCAGCCCGGGCCCGCCAAACAACAATGATGGCTGCAACCAAAAAATGGCCGGGTGTTCTGGCGGGCGGGCGCCTGTGGTCCCAGCTACTTGGGAGGCAGAGGCAGGAGACTCGCTTGAGCCTAGGAGTTGGAGGTTGCTATGAGCTGTGATGCCATGGCACTCTACCCAGGGGGATAGCTTGAGGCTCAGTCTCAAAAAAAAAAAAAAAAAGAGAGAAAGGATATCTATAGTATCATATTTATATGAACATTTTAAGAACACACAAAATTTTTAAAAAAAAAAGACATTTATATTCTACACTTAGTAGATTTAACATGTACCCTTGTAAAAATGCAGCATAGGTGTGGTCCCACCAATTACCCTCCCTCCACCCATCCTGCCCTCTCCCATCCCCTCCTCCTCCTCTTTCCCCTTCATCTTGGGCTGTAGTTGGGTTATAGCATTCATATGGAGGTGTGGGTTTCATAG
>CAUYQV010052349.1:0-20753 GCA_963574575.1 Galagoides demidoff
AAAAAAAAACACACACACACACACATTAAGGACAAAAACCTAATTTTTCTATGAAGATAACAACATCAAGCTGAAAGTTCTTTTTGTTCATACTTCTACTGATGGCAACAGCACTTAGCTAAGGGCAATGGATAGAAATTATTAGTGCTCTTTCATTACTATTAGATTATGAACAAGGTTTTACTTGTCTCAAATACTGTTGGTTTCAACAAGCATTCCTGGCAAAAACAAAAACAAAAATACTGTTGGTCATTTTCAAATATTCCTGTTGTAGTCCTTTTATATCTGGCAGTATACAATAAAATTAAATATAATTCCTTCCTTGAACCAGTTAATTTCAGTTTTAAGAATTCATCTTATAGATAAATTCACAGAAGCAACCGGAAATATACACATGAGCACTTACTGTCACACTGTTTATGATAGCAAAAGCCTGGACAATATCTAAATGTCTGTCACTAGAGGACTGGTCATGTAAGTTATAGAATATTCACATAACAGATCTTTTATACAGTCTATTTTATTTTTTTGAGACAGAGTCTTACTTTGTCACTCTCAGTAGAGTGCCATGGTGTCATAGCTCATAGCAACCTCAAACTCTTGGGCTCAAGCAATTCCCTCACCTCAACCTCCCAAGTAGCTAGGACTATAACCGTTGGCCACAACACTCATTGATTTTTAGAGATAAGGTCTTGCTCTGGCTCAGGCTGGTCACAAACTCCTGAGCTCAGGCAATCCACCCGCCTCTGCCTCCCAGAGGGTTGGGATAACAGGCATGAGCCACCGTGCCCAGCGCCCAGCCCCACTATACACGCTTAAGGGAGAAAGAGGTAACTTTTTATTTCCAACACGGACAAATGTTTATGTCTTATTTAGTGACTAGAAGCTAGTTGTGAAACAAATGTTTGTAGTTCTGTTGAAAAAACATGTTTGCATGCTCATAAAAAACTTGTAAGAATACAAAAGAAAAAGTTTACTATGATTCCTTATAGGAAGGAGGACTCAGATAGTTGTAAGATTTTCATTTTTCATTTTGCAGCATGCTGAGAAGTTTGGGAAAAGTTGTAAAATACGATGATTATGCATTTTATAGTTTTAAATTGAAATATAAAATTGAAAAAAGATTAAATTTTTAAAAATTTTGATATTAGCTTTATAAATAAAATTAACAAATATTTGGTAGCAATGTTTGCAACTGTGGAAAACGGAACAGGATATGGAATCTGAAGATCTGAGCTTGAGTTCACACTTTGCCACTTTCCATCTACACAACCTTGGGCAAGGAGTTTAACAACACCCAGCCTAAATTTCTTTATTCAGTAGAAAGAAGATCAATCTCCACACCTCAAGGTGTGGAGAGGTGAAACGAAATAACGAATATGAGAACACTTGGTAAAATGCACAGACATCGAATTGTTTTTGTCACAATGCAAAATACCTGTTAATATCCTAAATTGGAGTCACTTCCATTATGTCACATTTAAAATGCAACCTCTACGAAGGCAAGTGACTGTATAAGTCACCAGATGGTCAAGGGGAGTACTTCACTTCAAAGGTGACCTTAGTGATATTCAGGAATGAAGTATGTAGAACTTTTTCTAGAATGAGTTTTCACCTTTAATTGTCTCACCTTGTATGTGTCTGAAATTCAAGGTCAAGTCAGGACTGCAGAGATAATTTAGGAGTCCTTAGAATCTAGATGACATTTTGTGCCATGAGACTATATAAGATGACCTAGTGAGCACACGCACAGAGGGAAGAAAAGGGAACACCAATATTTCACATTCACCAGGAAGAGAGGAATTCAGCAGAAGAAAATAAGAAGTCATGGCCACAGATTTAGAAGAAAAACCAGGTGTGAGTCCTGGCAGCCACATAAGAAACTAGTTTAATAAGGTATGAAAATACAGGCTGGGCTGCCAAAAACTTAACTAAGATAATTAAGAACTGAGCATGGAATGAATTTGGCAACATGGAAGACTCTGGGGTTCCTGACAAGAGTCATGGGAATGAAGAATGGATTGGAGTGAATTTAAAAGAGAACAGGAGAGGGAGGGGACTCCGGAAGCACAAACAACTCTTTCAAGGTGTCTGGTTATAAAAGATCCACTCAGAGCAATTCCCCTTGTTGTTGCTTGCCAACAAGGAGTATAGCTGAGATGCAGGTACTGCTTACACCCAGCTCCCTCCACTGTGGAGTGCAAAGCTGTTCTAATCTTTGACCTGACCTGCTGGCAAGCCTTCTTATTCTTCACATTAGAGTGCCTTCTATTTACCTCCGCAAGTATTGCTTCTCAACTGCAACAACTGCTGAACCCCACAGCTGATCTAATCCCTCCTCAACAGTGCGGCTGCCATTCCCAATCTACCTCTCCTCTGCTCTTTCTGATTCTTCTGCTGTTTACCATTTGTTTTCTTTGTTTGTTGACTCTCCATACTTTTTTTTGGGTGGGCAATAAAGCTAACCTTTTAGGTGCGTTATCAATGACAAAGATGATGATTTGCCTAGCACAGCACAACCTGGCAGCAGTGATCCTTGAAATTACACATTGTGCACCTCTTCTGAGGGTGAAAGGGCTGATTTACTGATTAGGTTACTCAGATTTAAAGATCTGAATATCTGAGGTTTCTTACAGGCCAGTCTCCAGATGGCTATCACAACAATACTGTAAGGCTTCATTCAGACAATGGTAAATTCCTAACAGGCAGAAACCACTTCTCAAGCTTGCTTATGTTATCCAATCAGCAGATCTGTATGGCAGTCTATATGCTTTGCAGTGTTAGAGATGCTGGAATTGCGGAGATGGATACAAATACTCCTTTCACAAGGCATAACTAGTACGGCATTTATATAAGTAAATAAACACAACATAGCATAGTAAATGCTATCATTAAGTTATTCAGGATGCTATGGAAGCACGAGAATTGGACCATGTCCTGGGATATGCACCAAACTGTTAAAAGTAGTTTTCTCTGCGGAGTGAGAATGGATAGAGGTGGAGAAACTTCACTTTATTACTTTAAATAAGTTAAATGCTGGACGTTTATTTTTGTAATGCCATGCATTATTTTGGAATTCAAATTTTTCAATTAAACCAAATGAAGGAAGAGAGCAGTTAGGAATTAAGAATAACAATAGTGGCTCTGGGAAGAAGATATAATTAGAAAGTAAAATGAAAAGATCTTAGTAAGGGATAAAGGAGGAGGAGGAATTAAAGAAGACGACTAGATTCCTAACCTGAGCAAATGGGTGGACGGTGGCTGATAGTGTCTTTCCCTACATTAGAGAAAATAGGCATGCCACTGGTTTAGGGGTAAAAATGAGCTTTCAGGCTGGTGCGGTGGCTCATGCTTGTAATTCTAGCTCCCTGGGAGGCTGAGGTCTAAGACAAATTGCAGAGGTTTTGCAGGTCTCTACAGGGGGGTTCTATGTATATAAACATAGAAACAGCTCTATGACAAAAAAGATGGCTTACTTTCTGCAAAGCACAAAAATAAAGCTGTCAGCTTCACAGTGCCATATGGATGCTCTCTTCCAGATTAATCAAATTGCTTAACATCAGGCCAAAATTAAACCACTCCTTCACTTATAAGCTATTAAAGACCACCAGAGATTTAGCCTATTTGTCCAACTTGAAACTGATAGCTTTTCTTTGGGCCACAGTTGCTGAAACAGTCACTTATCAACCAGTCCTTTGCTAAGGTTGCCAGGCTTAGAGCAAGAGTTTGTCAGAAACCTCATTTAATGTGAGCAGTTAAAAGGATCTATACTCCAAAAAATTTACCTCGTTGGAGGTAATTCAGAGTAGGGCATTGGCCACATACACTGAGGCTGGTGAGTTTGAGCCCAGCCTGGGTGTGCTAAAACAATGACAACTGCAACCAAAAAATAGCCGGGCATTGTGGCAGGTGCCTGTAGTCCCAGCTACTCGGGATGCTGAGGGAAGAGAATTGCTTAAGCCCAACAGTTTGAGGTTGCTGTGAGCTGTGATGCCATGGTACTCTACCGAGGGTGACAGAATGAGACTCTGTCTTGAAAAAAAAAATCTGCAGCAGGCAAACTGAAGAAGACATTTACTTCATTATTATTATTATTATTATTATTATTTTTTAGTTTCTTTCAAGTCCTTCAATGGTGGGTGTTATGAAGGAAAAAATATACTTCAATTTACTGAGTACAAAGTATTCACTTGCATGCTACAGCATGCAATACGTTTTTACTTAGTACTTCCACTAAATGCTACTCATTAGATGTGAAAACTTTGGGTGACTTTTTCTGTCATGAGTTGTACTATATAATTTTTAAGAATTTTCCCCATATATAAAATGTTATGGTTCTACGATTGAAGGAGAGGGAAACAGTGTCCAAGAAAGTAAATATTGTAATAAGAGTCGATAAGGATGATACTTTAAATCAGAGGTTCTCAACCAGCGGGTTGCGACCTACAGGAACTGTATTAAAGGGCCGTGGCATTAGGAAAGTTGAGAACCACTGCTTTAAATTATTAAAGTTTTAGATCTCTTTAGAAAGAGAATACCCAGAGGTAACAAACCCAGTGCCAGAAGTACAACTTGATTCAGTAAGCCTACTGCTAACCACCTGGCAGCATTTCAAGAGTTTATCTGGCCTGGTGCAGAGCCTCCGCCTGTAATCCTCGCACTCTGGAAGGTCAAAGCAGGAGGATTGCCTAAACTCAGGAGTTCGACACCCCATCTTAAAAAATAGCTGGGTGTTATGGCAGGTACCTGTAGTGCCAGCTACTTGGGAGGCTGAGGCAAGAGGATCTCCTGAGCCCCAGAATTTTAGGTTGCTTGAGCTGTGACGCCATGGTGCTCTACCAAGGGTAACAAAACGACTAAGACTTTACAAGGTGAAACTCTGTCTCAAAAAAAAGAATAAAGTTCATCTGTTAGCTGGTAACTCAGAAAATGGAGCATCAATTTTTCCACAGAAAAGATGTGGTGTATAGTGGTTAGTCTCTTAGGCTAATTCCCAAAAGTTTATTTAACCTTTGCTATAGGTGAACTGGTAGACACCTTGGATAAAAATAGAAAACAGATGTTGACACAGTAATTAAGCAAAGAGAACATCAAAATGAGACAAAAAAAAAAAAATTGGCTGATGTGGTGGTGCATGGTTGTAATATAGCATTTTGAGAGGCCAGGCTGGGAGGAATGCTTGAAGCCAGGAGTTTATTGAGACCTCCATCTCCACAAAAAATTAAAAGAACACAACTATAGCTACTTGGGAGGCTGAGCCTAGGACTTTGAGATTATAGTGAGCAATTATGGCACCATCACACTCCAGCCTGGGCAAGAGAACAAGATCCTGTCTAAAAAATTTTTTTACCTTGAAGCCTGTTCTTCACAGAGTCAACCAAAAGACCCATTGGCTTGATTACACTTGTAGATCCTCTTAGTAACTAGATTCTAATAGCTCAGTCAAGCCCATAGACCTCGAGTTAAAGACCCTTGTTTGAATAAACGAGATGGTCCTACTAGTTTCCAGTAGAGCAGACAGATACTAGGAAATAGGAAGCATGCTAAAGTGCAAGGCTGGGAAAAAAAGCACAGAGTTGGAGAAGAAAAGGAAGGAGTTCTCTTCACATCCAAGATCCAGGATTCTTGGGCCACATTTAGAAATTCAGTAGCAGCTCAGAAAACTGAAAACTGGGGAAGGCACATTTCCTAGCTGAGGCAGATACTGTGGACTGTGGAAAGAAACATTTCACAAATGCCTGTGGTCCCAGGTACTCAGAGGCTGAAGCTGGGGCAGGAAAAATATGAGACTGCAATGTGTGTGAATAGCCACTGTACTTCAGCCTGGGCAACACAGCAAGATTCCTTAAGTTAAGAAAATCCATTGAACTGCCATGCCAAGTACTCGACACCTGCTGCTAGACAGCCCCAGCTTTGATTGTGAAGAGGCTGCCTGCAGGAATAAATGCTCCTTGTCGTACGGTCCCATTTCAAACCACCTAAGAGTGTAGGGTTTCCTATATATATGCACGTTCATAAGTCTGCAATATGTAACTGGTAAGTGCCTATCTTTGCTAAACCTTGAAATATAAAAGTCAAAATTTTCATGGCTACTTGAACTTAACATAATAAATGGTATGTGTAGCAACTTATTGAAAAATTCAATGAAAAGGTCATATATTTAATGCAGGAGTAACTTGTTAGAGATCTAGAAGATTCTTCAGATTTCCCCCTTCTCTGAGGCAAGTTTACCAGTAATTCCTATCTTTTCCCACTAAAATCCAATGTACAAAAAGTAGAAATTTATTAAAGAGGATAAACCAAATCAGACTCTACTTTCCCACTGCAATGTTAACCATATAAATAAAATGTTTCTATCATCTTTACTTTTTAAATGGTTCACATTCTCAGCTGAGTGGCAGAACACCAAAATGCAAGGAAAAGTCAATGTCAGAGTATAAATAGCTATGGGCAAAAACGATAGTGCAGAATAACCAACAGGAGAAAGGCTCCCCAAATTGCAGCAGGGGTACTTAATTCCAAGTCTCCCTGCATAAGGGCCTCAAGGAAAACTACTATCAGGAATCAAAAGAAAGGTGGCTAGCCTGAGCAAGAGTGAGATCCTGCCTATAAAAATAGCCAGGTGTTGTGAAGGGCACCTGTATTCCCCGTTACTTGGGCAGTTGAGGCAAGAGGATCGTTTGAGTCCCAAGAGTTTGAGGTTGCTGTGAGCTATGACAGAGTGAGAATCTGTCTCAAAACAAAAGAGAGGCAACAAAGTGAGACTCAGTCTCAAAAACAAAAACAAAAAACCCCAAACAAAAGACAAGTGGAAGCAACTAAGACTCACATAAGGCTGCAAGTCTTATGTTTAAAAGATGAACTCACAGGCCTGGCCCAGTGGCTCACGCCTGTAATCCCAGCACTTTGGGAGGCTGTGGCAGGTGGACTGACTGAGCTCAGAGGTTCTACACTAGCCTGAATCAGAGCAAGATCTCATTTCTAAAAATAGCTGGGTGCTGAGACAGGTGCCTGTAGTCCCAGCTACTTGGGAGGCTGAGGCAAGAGAATCACTTGAGCCCAAGAGTTCCAGGTTGCTGTGAACTATGACACCAGAGAACTCTACTGGGGGAGACACAGTGAAGCTCTGTTTCAAAAAACAAAACAAAAACAAAAAAACAACAAAGATAAACTTACAGTGTTTCTAGGGTTTCTGAAACACACAGGCTTATATTTTAAGTCTCGGCTGGTACCGCCAAAGAAAAGGAAACTTTTTCTAATGTAAGTCAGATAGAAAAATGTTACCCAATAGGAAAACTGACGGTTTTTTCTCAGATATACTGAAAACCATTCATGAACACCAAGGGTGATTTTTAATATTATATTTGTGTAACGCTCACATTGTGTAACTCTTTACTTGAGATAAAGTTTACCATTACAAGACAAATCTAAATCTAAACCTCACGTTAAACAAAAGTAAATCTTACAGTGCATTTCTATGACCATTCACTATACACAGTCCAGAGGGCCAGTAATTTTCCACAACACAGGTTAAAACGTTTGACATCAGTGGGCTAAACTGCATGGGGCATAACACTTTACTTTCTAAACGTTTGCTAGACATTTAAAAATTGTTCTCAAGCATTTGAAATTAGTAAGTTTACCAAGGTTCTGTAGCAGAACACGCACACATACTACTCAGGCACCAGCAGCGTTTGCAAAATGCGGGTAGTCATAAAGTTATATAAGAAAAGCAGTCTCTCCTCTGAAAAATTAGTTTAGGCATGTAACAATCCAGGAAATCGCATATCCGCTTTCTGAGGTTGGGTCATAGGAACGAGGTAAAGAAACAATGCAAAGTACACTGGGAAAGGAGGACAGGTACAGCAGAAAAGATGCTAGTAACTGCACCAGCAGCATCTTCAAGCATTCCTTCTCAAAGGGTGTGTGTGTATACTGTCTTTAATGAGTCCCTGCTGACCTCAGTAACAAGCTGAAACCACCACAGCCAGAAACGAATCCCACCAAGTGGCTGAGGAGACTTGGAGGAAGCAGCATTAAATGGTCCACTAACTAGAGGTGCCGAAGCTGTCACCGCTCTGGGACTTGTGCACACCCCAGCGCCGCCACCTGCTTTCTACTTCCTCCGGGAGCGCTGGTGACGCGTGGGCCCGAGAAGCAACAGAGGCAAGGATAATGACCCTGTGATTTCTAAATCTCGATCACAAGAAAAAGCCCCCAATGTCCGTCCCCCACCCTTCCCCCCCCCCCCCCCCACAGCCGCGCGCCTCATCCCCCCGCGGCGCGCGGCCGGGGGCTGGAAGGCTGAGAACTTCCAGGTGGCCGAGCGAGGGCCAGAAGACAAGTGGGGAGGAGGCGGTACCGAGTCAGCATGCAGAGTGCCGGGGTCGCAGGGCCGGCACCGTGGGCAGGTAGGCTAGGGGCGGAGCCGCGCGGAGCCACACAGCCAGAGGCCGACCCAGGGAATACCCGCGGGGCGAGGGCGGGCAGGGGCGAAAAGAGACGCCCAGGCCGCTACCTGCTGCTGGATCTTCCCGTCTTCCGTGACGACCCAGTGCGTGGTGGCGAAGGCCCCTCGTGCCGCCATACTCAGCAAGGCGGAAAGGCTGAAGAGCCAGCCCGGGCCGGAGCAGGGAGGCAGCTCGCACCGGCCGCGGACCCCCACTGCCACCGCCATCTTGCCCCCCCCCGTGGGCCTGGCCGCTCACCCCGGAAGCGGAAGCGATTCGCCGCCGCCCGCCATCTTGGGGAGGTCGGCGCCGGAGAGGGAGGAGCCGAGGGGGGCCGTGCTCGCAGACAGCCGGGTTCCCGTGCCTCGGTTTGGGCGGCCGGGAAGGGCGGGCTCGGACGGCTCGCCCAGTCTGGTGTCAGGGATGGAGACAGCATTCTGGTGGTTGCTTTCCTGTGGCGGTACGATCTCGGAGCGTGGGAACAGGAGGGAGGTTAATTCTCCAAAGTGAAAGGACCCCAAAGAGTGTCGGTATATTAAGAAAACAAATCCTTGCTTTTTACCAGTTTTTAATTTCTGATGGTATAAAATAGTTGGGATACAAAACCTAGATAGACGCTTTAGACCAGGGGTCCTCAGACTTTTTAAACAGGGGGCCAGTTCACTGTCCCTCGGACCGTTGGAGGGCCGGGCAGCGGGCCCCGGGATGAGTCGGCTGCTAAGCAGGACAGGCGGCGGCGCCGGCAGAAACAACCGGCAGGTCGGATAAATGGCCTCGGCGGGCCGCATGTGGCCCGCGAGCCGTAGTTTGAGGACGCCTGCTTTAGACCATCTAAAGGAGGAGAAGTGTGACCTTTATTCTTAAAGTTTCGCAGTATTGGAAGCCTCAAAATGGAGAGGATTGTTAGTGAAGAGCAGCGCTGTCTAGTAGCACCACATGTGGAATTGGAAAAAAATACTGACAGATTTAACCCATTACATACGACATGTCAATTCAGTATGAATCTATACAAATCGTTGAGATATTTTACGTTTTTAAAAACTAGGCCTTGGAAATCAGTATGCATTTTACACTTAAGTGCATCTAATTTCGAGCAAGCCGTATTTTAGAGGCTTCATAGCCTCATGTGTAGTGGCTGCCTACTGAGCAGCGCAGGTGTAAGCTAGGCCTAACCACAGGTCTAGGTTCAGAGACCAGGAGCATTAGTATCGCCTGGAGTTTATTCCCAGCTATTCTCCCTCTCTCTCAAGAACCTGCTGAACCTGACTGTTTTAAACAAGCTGCCTGGGTAACCAGTGTGCATAATAAAGTTTGAGACCCACTTCCTTCTAGTGAACTAGAGGCAGAGAAGCCACTGACTAGCTTGCTTTCTAGCTTCTGGCTGAGTACATCATTTTTGGTATTTCGGGGCTATCTTTCTAGCTTTGTGTGTCCTGAAAGGTTCGCTATGCTTTTGACTTTCTCTTTGGGAAAGGAATGAAGGATGAGAATATTGCCTGACCAAAAATTACTGAAAAGTATTTAAAATCACTTTCGTGCTATAGGAAAAATGAGCACTACATTGGGTTTTTTATTCCTTCTGAGTGCAGCTTTTCTTAAAGAACTAAAGTAATGAACATTCATTTCATTAAAAATATATGGCTATCTGCTTTTTGCTTAGTACTCTGATAGACTCTGGGTATGGAAATCTGACCACTGAGCAGTTTGTAATATAGTGGGATGTTGATGGGTTAACAATTAAAATATAGGATAATGGGGGCATGTAAGGGCATATATGTAGAGAAGAGAGCAACGAACTAGTTAGAAAGGATTGGACCAAAGATGCTTGTTCAGGCAGAGTAAGCATTAGGTGTAAAAAGGTAAAGTTGCTAGCAGGTAGTAAGGGTACTTGTATTTCATACATAAGGAGTTTAGACATAGGCAGTAGGAAGTTTTCTAAAGTTTCAAAATAGAAAATGATGGAGTCCTTTTGTTCTCAGAATCTTATTTCTAGGTACAGAGGCCAAACTTCTTGTGTATAAAGCTGACATCATCATCTAATGATGGTTTTGATGGTTTAATACAGTGTAGATACTGTACATGCTTAGTTCCAAAGAATATTCACAACTTACCTGGCTTCAGCTAGTTAAATAGTTGAATAACTTGGCCAAGATCAAATTGCTAATAAGTAATAGAGCTCAGGTTTGGACTCAGATCTACATGACTCTAGAGTCTGAATGCCTGAGAATGAATGAAGAATATTGAAGAGTTTGAGAGAAAGCCCAACATTACGTATTTGCTATCAGGATTTCTTTGAACTCCCAACTTAGCCTGTAAAGGGGCATATTCTCTATTTTTCCTAGATGTTAAACTGTATTCTTCAGGGGTCCTCCTTGTGGCTGGGTTCTCTGCTCAGAGTCTCACATCTAATATTAAGGCTTCAATCTCATCCAAGGCTCTTGGGAGTCCTCTTCCAAGTGCATTCTTCAAAGTTCTTGGCAGAATTCAGTTTTTTCCATGGTAGGACTGAGGTCTCCATTTCCTTGCTGGCTGCTGACTAGGCGTTAACCCTGAAGCCACTTACTATTTTCTGCTGTGTGGCCCTCTGAACATGGTAGTTATTCTTTCAAGGAAAGCAAGAGAATGTTAACTTCTGTTTGCCTCTGAATTCTGTAGCACTAATGTGACTATTAAATACCATACTACTTTGTGATAATTGACTTCATAAATTTTGGACAGCCAAACTCTTGAGTAACTCTTGGGAAGGTTCTTAGATCTAGTCTGGCGAGGCAGAATACACAGTAAGTCAGGCAAAGCAAATTTATTAGTGACAGATAGGCAGCAAGGATAAACCGGTAAACGGGTCCCTAAAGGTCAGGAGTTCTTCCCAGGGCAGATGGAGTCTTGCATGTATGCCGGCCATTGCAAAACAACTGAGAGATCCTTAAAACACTTCCCTGGGTTATATGCCCTAGGAGTGACTGGGATTGCTGAGTATAGATAAGCATTGCAGAATGCTTATTACTCCTGTTTTGGAGGAAGGAGGACACAAACTATTTCCTCCTCTCAATATGTTCTCAGTACATTGTGCTTGGGAATTACAGCAAGAGAGGAAAGAGCTGGTTGGCCAAGGCCATCCTGGGACCAGTCCTCTTGCAATTGTTTAATTACCTAAACTATTAGCAGCTGAGGGCATTCCTGAGCCGTTGAGCATTTCCTAAAGGACTATATATTTTTATCTTCCAAAGAGCTTTCATACTTAAATATTTGTTGACTCAGTTTTTTTAGTTCTTCAAAAATAGCTTTTCCATTTTATGTGAATAAAGGAATTAAAAATCCTAACCTAAATAAAATTCTTGCTGCTTTTTACATTCAGATACTTCACTTGTCACTCTTCTTTATTCTGTTTCCAAGATCTGATTTTTTTCCATTATTATTATACTTTTCCCCCTTACGTAAGACCAATAGAAATGCAAGGTGAGAGTTGATGAAATTGCTGATATCTCAAATTGTGATTCAGTTTTTAGTTGAACAGTGATAAGTGAGCCCATAACTGCATGTAGTTTTGGTCTTTCAACATAGAATTCTTGAAGTTAGGAATTGGACATTGATTGAATGATCTTTCTGGATTACCTTCTTCCCTTAGTCCATCTTAACCTGAAAGTTGCAAAGGATATATATATATATATTTTTTTTTTTTTTTTTTGTGGCAGAGTCTCACTCTGTTGCCCAGACTAGAGTTCTGTGAGTAGCATTACAGCTTATAGCAACCACAAACTTCTGGACTCAAGTGATTTTATTCCCTCAGACAGACTCCCAAGTAGCTGGTACTATAGGTGCCCAGCACAATGCCCAGCTAATTTTTTTTTTTTATTTTTAGTAGAGATGGAGGTCTCACTCTTGCTTAGGCCTCCCGCCTAGGCCTCGCAGAGTGCTAGGATTGCAGGAGTGAGCCACCGTGCCCAGCCAGCAAAGGATTTTATGTCTTTTTTTTGTTTGTTTTTGTTTTAGACAGAGTCTTGCTCTTTTGCTCTGGGATGGAGTGCATTGGTGCCATTATTCTTCACTGCAACCTCAAACTTCTGGGCTCAAGGGATCCTCCTACTTCAGCCTCCTGAGTGCCTGGAACTACAGGGGCAGGCCACCATACCTGGCTAATATTTCTGGCTTTGGTAGAGATAGGGTCTCTATTGGTCAGGCTGGTCTTGAACTCCTGATCTTAAGCTATCCTCCTGCCTTGGCTTCCAAAAATGCTGGGATTACAGGCATGAGTCACCATGCCAAGGTGGATTTCTATACTTTTTATTTCTTAGAAGATATTTAAGATGTAAACATACACTAAAGAGGTAACACTCTGGTTTAAATTTTGTTAATTGATTATCTTCTTCATAGTAAAACCAATGTAAGTAAGCCTTAAAACATGGTTTATTATTTTTCACAGTTGGTTGGACTCAGGTAGTTCTGCTCTTTATAGTGTTGGGTGGGGTCATTCATAAGGCTGCATCCAGGGAGGAGTTTGGATGGGGCTGAAAAGTCCCCAGTGGCTCCACCAAATGTCCAATGCTTTAGCTGAAGTGGATGAAATGGCTGGAGGTGGCTGAGCCTCTTTCTTAGGAAGGGTAGTTACATAGGCTTCTTACAGGGTGGCTCAGGGTAGTGAAAGAATAGAAGTAGAAGGGTAGGGCTCAGAAGTGGGAAAGTATCACTTTTGCATTCTTTTGGTCAAAGAACGTAACACAGCTAGCTCAGATTCAAGGGGGGATGGTAACAGATTAATCTTGAGTGGACAAAAAGCACGTTTGAGCAAGAATGGAAGGAATTATTGGCATCTTACTGTGTATAAATTCTTAAGAACAATTTTGAATGGGAAGGTGGTAGGATGGTAGGAGGCTGTACATGTGTATCTTCCCAACTTTTTTTTTTTTATTTTGAGACAGAGTCTCACTATGTCACCCTCAGTAGAGTGCTATGGTGTCACAGCTCACAGCAACCTCAAACTCTTGGGCTCAAGCCATTCTCTTGCCTCAGCCTCTCAAGTAGCTGGGACTACAGGCACCTGCCACAGTGACCTGCTATTTTTTCTTGCAGTTGTCATTGTCAGTTAGCTGGCCTGGGCTGGGTTTTGAATTCTCCACCTTGGGTGTATGTAGCTGGCACTGTAACCACTGTGCTACGTGCACTGAGCCTCTTCCCAACTTCTATATGCAAAGTGAAGAGGCTTTTCAAAGGGGAGGCAGAGGGTACCTAAAAAATTTAGAAACGATTTGCCAAAAAGATCGGGTGGTCTGAAGCATGAGGACTGCTATGGATGAGACCAGGGATTCTCAGTGATACCAGGGCTGCTCTGAGGATAAGTACAGCAGTTATCCTCAAAAGAATTTTCCTGATTGAGACTTCCCAATTTATCTGCTTACAGCTGCTTATACATTTGGGGAGAACAGTTACTACAGAGTACTTGTATTGTGACTATTCAAAGGTCATAACTGTTCCCACCCCCAGCTTTTTCTCTGATACGATATTCGGATTTTATGATTAAAGTCAAGTTCATTCTATTTAATCCTCTGTGTATTTTTCTTAGCTATCACCTTATAGTTTTTCCTAATAGGAATATCATTCCCTCTTTTATTTGCCCCTTTGTTCCTTTCATACTTGTATATTTCTTGAGGAATACAAACCAGAACTGTATGTACCATTGTATTTTATCTAGGCTTTGTCTTGGATCTTATTTCTAATATTAACTCTTTATGATGGCCAAGAGTATTACAGGATATTTTTTATGGCTTTATGGAATAAACCTACAACTTCTTAGGTTTTTTTTTTTTTTATTGGTACACTACATTTTGTTAGTTTCAGCTTCAATTTCCATTACTCTTGTGAGAATGAAATCACACCTGTTGTTTTCTACCCACTCAGGTGAGAGCACACAACTTGGGACGAAGGGTTTTTCAGGATGAGTAAAATCAAGTTTTCTGAAGGATGAATGAGCCAGATAAATGGGAAGGATCAGGCAACAATGATTTCCAGAGGAAAAATAGTCCAGTAACAGAAAGTGCATGGCTTTGAATTTCTGAAAGCAGTCCCCTATTATAGTAGAGAAGGAATTTAGGAATCTGAGATCAAGATTGGGACCTAAGAGCTCAGATAGCATAACCTGGCACATTCTTAAAAGCCAAGTGTCCTGCGGGTTTTGTTGCCTTGATCTCAAATGCTTTTCCTTGAGCTCTTCACCATGCTGGCTCTATTTCATCATCCCAATCTCAGCTCAGATTAATTCTCTAATCTGAGGCTTTTTCTGACCATTCTTTCTGTGCCCGCTCTCTTGCACATTAGAATGCTTCAGCAGTACACATTTACAGGCTCTGCATAAATAGGAACTCTATGACAGCCTGTCGTCTTTAGCACTATATCCCTTAAGTTTAAAACAGTGCCTTAAACTATTGGGTGCTGAAAACGTACTAGTACTGTTCTAGATGCTTGGATTACCAGTGAACAAAATGCAAAAACCCTTATGTTGTGGCATTTTAGCCATATTTTAGCAGTGACAGAGTGAATGACATAGTGGGGTAAGTGGGATCTGGACTCTTGGGCTAGAAAGGGACACTGCAATACTCAACAAGATTCTTTGTGAAGGTTATCTTGGAAGATTTGAAAGATGGAGTTAGATATAGGATTATGAGGAAGAATGACTACAAGGAATAACTAGTACAAAGGCCTATAAGCAACATTGTCTTTGCCTGCCCTGCGTGAAGCCATCTGGCTATGACTTGAGTGGTAAGTGGAAGAAAAGCAGCTGAGGTCAGAAATTAAAAGCCATGGTAATGTTTTTGCGTTCTAGTTTGAAATGGAATCATTGAACAAACTCCAAGTAGAAGAGTGGATGTCTCTTTTCTGCTGTGTTTAGAATAGATTGTGTAGAGTGTTAGATGTAATACCAGGGGGATCAATTAGGTAGGAGGTGAGAAATAAGGGAGATACAAATTTGCCGGATGTGATCACCAAGGAAATTTAATTATCTTGTCCTGATCCACTTAAACCTTAGCTTTCAAACACTCCTTAGCCATCTTTGGTGCTTTAAGAAGACTTTTATAAAGGCTGGTAGTTAAACTACAGTAGAACCTCTGTAAGTTGACTACCCAAGGACTATAATAAACTGATCAACATATGGAGGTGATCAACATAAGGAACTTGCCTTGAGTATTGAATATATGTGGTGCATGTCTGGTCTATGAAAATTAGGTCAACTTAATGTAGGAAGGTGGTCAATTATGGAGATTCTACCGTAATTAAGTTCCAACTTTTCATATTATTTAAGGATGGATTTATTTCAAGATATTTCAGTATCTGCTCTTCTGCTTTGATAGAAGCACCAAGTCCTTTTTTCCAGAAGATTGTATCAGCTCCTAAAAATCATCCAAATCAGAACTGTAAAGGATGAAAATTAAAGATTCTTTGCAAGATTATACTGAGACTGAACTCCTTGAAGGCAGAACACGGTCTTGTCCATCTTTATAATTTCATGGCCTAATACACTGCTTAGCACATGAGAAGCAATCAGTGTCAGTCAACAGGAATGTGAAGTTACTACAATCATGACACAAAGACACAAAACAAAATTACAAAAGGAAATTTATTTCAAAAGCATAAGGAAACATTTACATTTAAACAAAGTGATAAACAGGTGTCTTGCAAGAGAGAAAAATAATGGCATGAATGTTTTCATTCAAATTTTAGAAGCAAAATAACCTAAGTTGTTCCTATTGCCTTAGGAAAGGGAAGAGTGAGTTGATAAGGGGAAGAACACAACTTAGTAGTATCAAACTAGAGAAAGTAAAGCCATGTCTGCTTAGCTCTGAGTTTACAAATATGCTTATAAAAGAAAATGGAAAAATTACACTTAATGTTCAAATTTATATAGCTGTAGTCTCAATATAGTTTCTATACTTGAAATGGCTTTAGGCCAATGATTGATCTTTGAGGTCCAGACTAGCTGGTCACAGTTTTCAAATGGCAATACCATATTCCTATGTTTGTTCAGATTCCAAGGGAGTTAAGGTTCAGCCCATAGTCTTTTGGAATGTTTAAAGATTATTGCCACCACTCCATAGTCAAGCTGACCAATTTTTTTGCTCACTTGTATCCTTCTAGCCTTTTAAAAATATTTTCCTCATAAACATGAATTAACAAAGGGGTTTTTTGCTTTTCCCCAGTGTAGAGGTAATAGCAACGAAGACACCTGCACTGGAATCACAAACTATTCCTCAAAAAAAGACATCAAACTACTAGAAATGTCATTCAGGTATCTGCTCTGAATAGCAAACTAAGGGAAGATTAACTGTGGAACAAAAATATATGAAACATTCAAATGCAGAGCAAAGGGTCAATGCTACGAAAAATGCCCATGACATTCAACACTCCACAAACCCCCCATCTGTTGTTTTAACCTAAAGATTCTATTGGCTAACATACAATAATTTCATTAATAACCTGAGAAGTTAAAGTGGCAAAAGCAAACTGAGAGGAGCATCCCTTACTTATTGGTACCATGTTATCAAGTCACCTGTTCTGGATAGCCCTGGTTATTAAATCTCAAAATTCTAAATTATACTATGTCATCCTGTAGAAACCTATATGTACACTAGATTCAGTATTCTGGCTGTATTTCATCAATAGTGATCTCCAAATTTATCTTGGAAAATGCAGCCTTCATTTTAGTTTTAAACATCAATAATCATGTAAGTGCAACTGACTCAAAATCCTTCACTACTGGGAATAAAAACGTAGACAACAAGTCAGTAATGGATTCAGTCTCAAAAGGATAATCACTGTGTCAAAGACTACCCGTTCCTGGAATTTTGAAAAATGATTAATGTTGTGTAGTCAAGTTTCACAGCATGCATACATACATACACATCTGCTTATGTATGTATATTATACATACACATTTCTATTCAAATAGATCCCATACTCAAAAGTTCCCATCACAATATATGGAAAAGAGTTAAGTAAGCAGTGCAAAGCAACTTACTTTCTCCTAAAAATGTAATGTCACTTCTACATTTTAAGAAAGATGGTAAGTATTTTGCTTTTATGACACTGGGGAGGAATGCTGCACCATTGCCTAGCAGCTTTATTAAAAGAATGAAAACAAAAGGTTAAGATTGACTATTACTCTTCTCCATATATTGGGCAAAAACTAAGAAATGGGAGAGGAAAATCAGTAACCTGTCAAAACTGATGATCTTTACCAGTTATCAGAACTAGACTGAATTTCATTACATATTAAACTCGAACAGCTCTCAAAAAACAAATTATCAAGATGTCTAAAAGGAAAAGATTCACAATAGGAAGTCTGAATAATATTGCAAAAACAAGTCAACATTGTGGACAATGCATCCAAAAATATCGCTGTGGTTTATCCTGGACACACCATGGTCTGTTACAAAAGTAGATCATACATACAAAGGTATAAAGAACATTAAGTTTTTAGCTGAAGGCAGCAGTC
Source organism: Galagoides demidoff (assembly GCA_963574575.1). Classification (NCBI taxonomy): domain Eukaryota; kingdom Metazoa; phylum Chordata; class Mammalia; order Primates; family Galagidae; genus Galagoides; species Galagoides demidoff. The sequence continues at coordinate 17,932 of CAUYQV010052349.1, forward strand.
CATGTAAAGGGGCATCCCCGGCAATCCAATTAATGAGTAGTAGTATTTAAGTATATTAAGCTCGTGACAATGCTGAAGAATGTGATGTCTTATTCAGTAGAGTCTTCCCCGACTACGACTTCCTCGTGCGCCCCAACCTCGGCCACCTCTACTTCCCCTGAAGGCTCCTCTCTGCTCTACGAAAAAGCGAACAAGCATTTAGGTCTTGCTTATGACTTCAGAGTACAGCAGACATGAAAGAAACGTAGTTTGTAACTTTGAATGCAGCAGTAGGTCCTGTAAAAGCAGTAAAAGCAGAACTAATATTCTGCTAGTCTGCCTACAAATCTATTCTGTATGTAAAAGCAGAGCAAACAAATATATAAGCTGAACCATCTATGGCAAAGTGCCAAATACATTTATAGCAAGTGCTCAATTAAATGTATCCCATTACCAAAGTTGTTTCAAGGTGGCAAGAGTTATGATAGCTACATTTATTCTTCATTTTTGGTGCCTATCACTACCAAAGATAATTAATGAAATTATAAAAACCTCCATACTTAATACAGAATTAACAAAAATTCCTTTGATCTTCATGCCGTACATGAAAAATATCTTAAACTGTCAATGATCAATTTTGAAAAATTAGGCTAGACAGAAATAGCCCTTTTTGAATCAACAAATAGGCAATTTCTTTTGTTTTGACCACAGCATTTCAAGTACCTGGACTCACATAAATGTCAATCTAAATGTTGACAGTTTTTTCACTGTTTCATCAGCTACGTGAGCTTCCCTGAGTGCTGCCGACAAAGGTATTACCTGTAACTCTGTGTGTGTCTTGGTTACTGGTGTAAATCTTGCTGAAAACCAAGTCATTTGTGTCACACAGTACAAGGAGAATCTTTGATCCATCAATCAGTCACTTTTATAGCTCAGAGAAATATTCCTCAAAGGAGTTTTTCCAGTGAAGAAAACTGATTCAAGTTATCAGCAAGGATGGACTTTTCACCATATGTAAATGAGATCAAATCCCTTCACTGAACTTGCAAACTTCCTCATTGCAGCCATCTTGTTAGCAGTAATAAAAAGAGCTTGATTTTGATGTTTTTGATCAAAAACATTCTTGGAGGCTTGAAAAATACCTTTAAAGTAATTCTGCAATCCTTTTTTTTTTTTTTTGCCATCATGGCATATTAGGATGACATTTTGATGTCTTCCCCCCTTTTTTCCCAGAAGGAAAAGTAATTAATTCAATTCTGAGATACAAAACTAGACTTTACCCCAGAGGTTAGCCAACATTTATCTGTATAACAGAAAGGGATCTCATTCAAAGTCTTCTCTTAAACCATGACATACTTTTATAAGTTGATTAGTATGCAAACCATTTTAAAATGAAATTATGTTTATTACCCTAGTGAACACATTCAGAAAATCAGAAGTGGTCTCTCTGAAGGCAAGATGCTCCTAGTGACAGAAGACATGACTATGGGTACTTTCAGGGAGTGTAGTAGCCTTGATGTGTACATTTTGACTACTCAGATTCAAACCCGTCTATGTAGATGTCTGCACACTTCCTATTGCACTCATTATTCACATCAACACTTAAAAAATACCTTCATGGACATTATTAGTTATAAGCTCTTTCATTCTTTTTCTCTTTTATTATGAAGAAGAGGGTTATCCTCGAATGTTTAGCTACATTTAATGAGTTTATCAAATAAACTACATGAAGATATTTGATGTAATTATCATTCCTATACTGGTTGTTTTTTTTTGATTTCCAACTGATACAGCCATTTCTACTGTATAGGGATTCATCAACTTCATTCTAAAGTACCATTGCTCATTTTCAAGATCTTTTCAATGGTTTCAAGCTTCAATTAAGTTTTTTTAAAAAAGCATTGCTCCCATTTAAAACTATAAGATAAGAATTAATTTTATACTCTTACAAAGTAAAAAATACAAGTCACAAATATAGATGTTTAGTACTTCTATGTTACTGGGAAACTTTGTGTGCAGGAAAGAAAATTGAACATGGACATTATATGTTTATAAATACTTAAAAAATGCACCAGGAAGCTGAATTAATTTTTGACAGCTGATACCATAAACCAACACCCTGTTTATAAACCAAACACTGAGACACTGATTAGTAAAGCAATAAACTCAGATACTAGAACTGTTTTCAACTGAATGGGTGAAGTGAGAAAAACTTTTTAAATCTTATTCAGACTACCTATAAGCTATTAAACTCCCAAATGCAAAATACTCGCAGAAATATACTCCTACTTTCCAGTAAGAAGAGTCAGAGTTTAGTTTGCTTTGCCCTGGTATTACTTTGAAGACTGGGAACAGCTGAAGTTGTGACTCCTGGAATTTTATCTTGAGTAAAACTTTGCTTATTTTTTCACATTGGAAATTTTTTTTTTTAATCACATAAAATCCTAATTGTTATTTCTTTTCCAAGGGATTAAGTATCACCTAATTCTCACTGACAGGCAGGCAATGAGGTGCATAGGATACAATTCTCATGGCAAACTAAGAATAACTGACTTGTCCAAGAGAAAAGGAATATAATTCTCTTTTGTACTGTCACCGTAGGTCTTAATTTTTTTTTTGAGACCAAGTCTCACTTTTTCACCCTGGGTAGAATGCCATGGTGTCATAGCTCATAGCAACCTCAAACTTTTTTTTATGAGATGGAGCCTCAAGCTATCCCCCTGGGTAGAGTGCCATGGCATCACAGCTCACAGCAACCTCCAACTCCTGGGCTCAAGCAAGTCTCCTGCCTCAGCCTCCCAAGTAGCTGGGACTACAGGCGTCCGCCACAACGCCCGGCCATT